>JABMBR010004029.1:0-26722 GCA_018881525.1 Meteorus sp. PSUC_FEM 10030008
ATTTTTATTCATAAACTAAATTTTCCTCTACTACAAAACGTAGAAATATTTACTGAATTAAATAGATTATTTCCTCTACAAAAAATAGAGGCAGCATTCAATTGACTCAACAGCAAGATCTAGATTTTTCTCGCAATTTTGCTTCTATTAATATTTTAAAATCATAATGAAAGCAGATAGGGAATCCACCACAGATGCACACTAAATGGAAATGAATTTTCTCTAACTTAATATACAAAGATATAAACTAAAAAATAAATCTTGATACCAAATGGGTGGTCCTCGCGCTACATCCGTGTAACGATTTAATGCACTTTCTGCATAACACATACGTGCGCTAATGGGACAATCGAGGCGGCGGCCCCAATCGCAAAAATAACACTCCAATGTTCGTATTTATTTCATTGCTCTGTCGTATTTCGCAATATACTCAAAGGAACAAACGGCGAAAAAGAAAACATACCATAAATAAATAAATGTATGAATAAGTGGATGAATAAATAAAATGGAAATAAAAATTTCGATTCAAAAATATTAACCAGTGAATAACGAAGAAACTAAAATTCGGGTGTTCAATATTCCTCTAGACGAAGAAAGTCTCATTAATAATTGTTGAATTTTTTCATTTCCATTCATTTCATTCTCATCTAAAAATCAAATTGCACGAGAATTTTGAGAAACTTCACATAAAATTTTGTTATCAGATCACACACGAACAAATCGAGCATAGACGGAAATTGTACAAAGATAGATAAATGAGATGGTTGATAAATTTCACGTGTCCATATAAACCGTGAGTGGTTAAATATGATACGCATAATAATCCCTGCATTCTGTTTGCGATGAGAACGCAGTAACGACACGCGCATATATCTACGCGTTTTAAACCCTCGGGGAATTTTATCTGACAACGCGACGGGCGAAAGTGAGAGTTCGATTGCGATCACTTTAATGCCTTAAGGCAATAATAAACCGCGACGAGTCTTTCGCACAGGGCCACACCCCCGCTGTATTAAACTTCATGGACGCGTTCGCAATAATGTAACGTCGAGGTCAAACAAACATTGAATTAATCATAGATAAACGTGTATTTATTTATTGCAGATATTTAGAGTACGTGATGGATTTATTTTTATTCATTCACACACATCACTTTGAGATGTAAACCGCAATGAAACACCCTCAATAAGAATGGAAGGTAATATGTTACAATGTATTATTAAATTAAAATAGAACGTTGCATTGAAGAAAAAAAAAATAATAGAAAAAAATGTAGGAAAAAAACAAGAATAACAAACAATTATGATTTTGCTCTCCCTACTGTCACGTTCGTTGATCGCGATCGAATAGCGCGAGGCACGCGCACCCATTTCAGTAGCCATCACGATCTCTCAACGATATATTTTATACACAGTTCCCTGAAGGTATGAGAATATATCTACAATCATGGTATATATATGTACAATGTTGGCGGTCTGGGTTGATAAAGTACAGAGGTAACCCGAAGCTTCCAATTATAATTGTGTAGATAATGATTGATGGTGTAATTGAATGAGGAGAAAATAATGGTTGATATTATTGGAGAATCTCAAATACTTTTGATGCTCTTTCAGACACGTCTCACTGATGAAGAACGGGATGTTGACGGTTAAAAATAGAATTTATTACGATGAATGAGACGCAGGAATATTTGGATTGAATTGTTGAGCATTGGTAGAGGGATGAGGTGGACATTGATAGGTAATGATTTTCAAATGGGTAAATAATATTTAGATTCATGGAAAAATTCTGTTCTGTAAGTTCTAGATGAATTGCATGATGGAACATTTAGTAGAAAACTTGACGAGATGAAGATTTTTATCTTGAGAATTTTCCAGTTTCAGTTATCGTTCATGAGGTTTCATGAGTGGTCATAAGTGTTTCAATACTTCAAAGAGTACTCGTTGGCTAAGAGAAAGATAAGGATGATAAAAGTGTGAGTAGACTAGTTCGTGATAAATAAAAAGGACTATGTACGAGTGATGGCGTCAATGTGAGCAATTGAAGGTGGGAGGATGAGGGTAGGCGTGAAAAGTGCAGGAAGTCTCATGATAATTCATCCACCAGTTCAATCTCTCTGATAAAAATTGAAAATGAGATGATTGACGAAAACAAATAAACAGGAAAATATCATGAGACTAAATGGTGTAACTGTATGATGTGAGGATCGGAAAAGGTGGGAAAGTTATGAATCACAAACACGTGCGTGTTTTTCTATTTATCAATGTTGATAATATTGATTGTTATAGGAGAAGAAGTACGCGGTCAATCACATTCGTAACCTGTGGGCATATTCATAGCTTTTGAGTTTGATTCATTGGCACGATTGTACTGCGACGAGATAACCGTGTGCATACGTCAAATCACTTTCAATTGATGTATGGTGTAGTGAAACAGTAAAGAACAGAGAATGAAGGAACAGAAAAAAAAGGGGGAAAATAATGGACGCCAGGATATATTTGTATGTGAAACTGGGCCATAAGAAGGAGACGCCCAGAGGGAGAAAAAGAGAATGGACACGAGGGTGGGTAGTTTTCGAGGACATTTTATTATTATTATAAATAATTTTTTATTTTCATTTTGTCTTTTATTTATATTGAGTCTCAGCTGAGAGGTAGTTTGTTTATTCTTCGATTATATACAGTTGACAAGAACACTCCATTGGCATGTAGATTTATCCGGTCCATTTCACGACCACTATTTTCAATCTACAAGGCCTGACCTCATTATATTCGAATTCGTGTTTGACCTTGAAAAGATTAATGTGCGAAAGGTGTACGATATGGGTTCACAACCGATACTTATTCTTGTGTATCGTGACAATTATTCAAGTATAGTGATGAATGGTTATTTTCTTCCACGTATGTATAAAAATATGTTGACATTACGAGAAATTATCTCTTTGTTGCTTAAAACTATTTATTATTGATGATAAGACTACACTTGTGTTATTTTTAACCAATATATAAAATGAGGATGATTCAAAATAACCATCGAATCTCTTTTACCATAAGATAGAATCGTTTTTCGTTGTTATTGGCTATCGATAAAGGACATATCTGACATACCATCGTAAAATGGCGAGCATGAGCCATAAAAATCTATGGACAGTAATGATATTGACTCATAATTTTCCAGTTCACTGATAGAGAATTCACAACCTTGATTAGGCGATATCAATAAACGTGAAATTGTTATTTTTCGCTATTGGAGTGTCCAATTTGCATTATTTTCATATCTGTCGTTTCTGTCGATAGTAGCGCCGTCAGCTGTTTCGTCTGGTAACGTAGATTGTCCTCTATTTTTTGCGTATCAATTGGGACTTCCAAAATAACAGTTATCAATATTATCATTCGGAGAGTATCATTTTCTTCTGAATAAACATTCATGTGTACAAATATATATAGAAATATATGCAATACATAATCTATTTCGATATCATACAATAAGATGCGCATGCGTGACCGTTTAACATTCATGATGCATTGTGAATAGTGAGGTCGAACGACGAGAATTTTGTACGGAATTGAATTTAGTTCTCTGGTGGCCGGTTTGAGAAGGACTGCCACACGAGAGTTTTTCAGAACAAAATACGAAAATCTTGATATATTTTTTTTCAGCAACGAAATTAGAAGCGCCTGCGTTTGTCAAACGCAAGAATCAAAGTGTAAAACGTGCAAGAATTTCTTTATAAATTGAAAAGACCTCATTACTCTTCCAACAATGTCGTACTGCGCCAGAATTTTTCGGGCACAGGTAGGCAATCTCACACAAATGCACTCTCATCTTTCAATCATACATATTATTTCACCCCCACCCCATGGACATTAGAATTATAGGTCAATATTTAAATCCTATTATTTTTGATTAATTCATTAAGTTGGTTAATTCATTGTGAGAATGTAACGAAGAATCAATAAATCTGTTACGTGAAAACTGAATTTTTTTATGTTTTTTTTGGTACATATGTTGAGTGTTTTCATATTTCTATCAAAGTCGGGGTGGATATAGATTGTGCTAAGAAAAATGTGTGAAAAACAGGTCAAAGGTAAACGGCATTTACAAACCAACGTCAATATCGCAATGAAATTCGTGTGCACGAAATCTGTCTGCATAAAAATTCGATGTAACATAGATGCCGAGAGGATTATGTTGGACATTTAGGTTACATTGTTGAATGATTGCAATGAAAAAATAAAGAAGGATTCACATCACGCAATAGAAAAATCTTTTTGAGATCTTACATAACATAATATTGCGCATACACATTCATCTATGTACATATGTATATTGAATTGTATGATCTGTATGAAGATTGTGTGAGGTTATGTATGCGAATCTAATGCGCATGCTGTACGCGAGTTTTTCGATTTTGCAACAATCGTACATACAATTGAGAGCCAAAAAAGTTTATCATTTGAATACGTCTCAAATATCACTGCAAAGAGCACCTTCAAATCTTCGGTGTGTTTTTTTCATTGATGCTTTCGTAATTATTGTTGTTATTTTGTGCATCGTTCCATCGTGGAAAATTATTGGAAGAGTTATATATGTTGGATATTTGTCTGATACATTGAAAAATT
The DNA here is from genome assembly GCA_018881525.1 of Meteorus sp. PSUC_FEM 10030008. Taxonomy (NCBI): domain Eukaryota; kingdom Metazoa; phylum Arthropoda; class Insecta; order Hymenoptera; family Braconidae; genus Meteorus; species Meteorus sp. PSUC_FEM 10030008. The sequence continues at coordinate 4,623 of JABMBR010004029.1, forward strand.
TTGATAAGAATATATCACTTTGAGATAACAGTTCATCGATTCAGTTTATCAAGTTGAGAATAAATACCGGTGCGCATACCTTCAATTCATTGATCGAATATTGTTCTTTATTGTTCTTTGCAGAGACTATCTGGATTCGCTGCGGATATTCAGCAAAGATGTTTCAGCATGAGCCCATTGAGTTTTGCCGCTGCGAAAGTGGCAATGTCCAAATTCGATCAAACGGCATATTTACCATACGACAAGTTAGACGAAAATCTCAAAATTGTAAAGAAAAGGTAATGAATCCAAGTGATGAGAGGAACACAAAATTCACACAGTCGAAATAATGAAACTTAATTTTCTTCATTCGATCATTAGATTAGGTCGACCACTTACCTTGTCTGAAAAAGTTTTGTACTCTCATCTCGATGAACCACAAAAACAAGAAATAGTTCGTGGTACTAGTTACTTACGACTACGTCCCGATCGTGTTGCAATGCAGGATGCAACGGCACAGATGGCAATGTTGCAGTTTATAAGTTCTGGTATAATCAATATCAAGTTCAGAAAAATCATTCCGGGTGGAAGAAAAAAATCAGATAAATTTTCTGATGATATTTTACTTGTTTAGGTCTGCCCAAGGTTGCTGTGCCATCGACAATTCATTGTGATCATTTGATAGAAGCGCAAATTGGTGGTTCTGAAGATTTGAGTCGTGCCAAAGATATCAACAAAGAAGTATACAACTTTTTGCAATCGGCTGGAGCTAAATACGGTGTGGGATTTTGGAATCCTGGCTCTGGCATTATCCATCAGATCATCCTTGAGAATTATGCCTTCCCGGGATTGTTAATGATTGGTACAGATTCACACACACCAAACGGTGGTGGTTTGGGTGGTCTCTGTATTGGCGTTGGTGGTGCTGATGCAGTCGATGTGATGGCGAACATTCCATGGGAATTGAAGTGTCCCAAAGTAATTGGTGTTAAATTGACTGGCGAATTGAAAGGTTGGACGAGTCCTAAAGATATCATTTTGAAAGTAGCTGGAATTTTAACAGTTAAAGGCGGAACTGGTGCAATCGTTGAGTACTTCGGTCCGGGTGTGGACAGCATCAGTTGCACAGGAATGGCAACAATTTGCAATATGGGTGCGGAAATTGGTGCTACAACATCAGTATTCCCATACAATTATCGTATGCAAGATTATCTGAAAGCAACAGACCGTGCGTCAGTGGCCGCTGCAGCTGACATGTTCAAAACGAGTTTGTTAACAGCTGACGCCAATGCTAAATATGACCAATTAATTGAATTGGACTTATCAACCCTCGAACCACATGTAAATGGGCCATTCACACCAGATTTGGCGCATCCAATTTCGAAACTTGGCGAAATTGCAAAGAAAAATGGTTGGCCTAATGACATCAAAGTTGGATTAATCGGTTCTTGCACAAACAGTTCGTACGAGGACATGGGAAGATGTGCTAATATCGCGAAACAAGCAATTAAACATGGTTTGAAGTCCAAAACTCCATTTAATGTTACACCAGGATCAGAACAAATTCGCGCTACTATTGAGCGTGATGGAATTGCGAAAACGTTACGCGAATTCGGTGGCACCGTTCTAGCCAATGCTTGTGGGCCATGTATCGGTCAATGGGACCGAAAAGACGTCAAGAAAGGTGAAAAGAATACAATTGTCACATCATACAATCGTAATTTCACCGGACGTAATGATGCAAATCCAGCTACACATGCGTTTGTCACCAGTCCTGAGCTTGTAACTGCTCTGTCAATTGCTGGTCGATTGGACTTCAATCCAGTCAAGGACAAACTCAAAGGTTCAGATGGCAAAGAATTTCTATTGGATAATCCATACGGTGACGAATTGCCACAACGTGGATTTGATCCCGGTGCGGACACCTATGCTGCACCACCACCTGATGGTAGTAAACTGAAGGTTGATGTTGACCCCAAATCACAACGATTACAACTGTTAGAGCCATTTGACAAATGGGACGGCAAAGATCTTACCGATTTGACCGTACTGATAAAGGTCAAAGGAAAATGTACGACTGATCACATTTCGGCAGCTGGTCCGTGGTTGAAATATCGTGGACATCTGGATAACATTTCGAATAATATGTTCATCGGCGCTGTTAATTATGAGAATAGTGAGGTTAACAAAATAAAGAATCAATTGACGGGTGAATGGGCTGGAGTCCCTGATGTTGCTCGTCATTATAAGAAGAATGGAGTGAGATGGGTTGCCGTTGGTGATGACAATTACGGTGAGGGATCATCTCGCGAACATGCCGCACTCGAACCCCGTCATCTTGGTGGACGCGCCATTATTGTTAAGAGCTTTGCCCGCATCCACGAAACAAATCTGAAGAAACAGGGTCTTTTGCCACTTACATTCGCCGACTCCAGTGATTATGATAAAATTCAACCGACTGATAAAATAAGTTTACTTGGCTTAAAGGATCTTGCACCTGGAAAGGTAAATATTCCGAGTAATGTTGATGCTACATAATCAACAATTCAAACTCATCTTGTTAGTAATGATATCAATCTTCACGATTCCTTTTTCTTGTTTTTTACAGCCGATCAAGGCCGAAATCAAGCATAAAGATGGAAAAGTCGACACAATCGCACTCAATCATACACTAAATGATCTCCAAATTGGTTGGTTCAAGGCTGGATCAGCTCTGAATCGCATGAAAGAAATTGCAGCGGGAAAGTAAATACTCTTAGAGCATAACTACGAGGAAAAAAACGAAAATATCTTGCTATTCCCTATGAGAAACAATTAATGCAGTAGCAAAGAAATTATACGTATGAAAAATCGTTCAGTGCGTCGTGAATACAGTCAATTTTATATAGAATCATTTTTTAGTTTATCATTGTAAGCTATGCAGTGTTGAGTTAAAGTTCAACAATGTGTAGTTATATCATAGATCACATCAAACACTTCATCTATACGAGCGAATAGAAGAGACCTTGCGAAAAAATTATGATGAAGCCTTGATTCGTGAAATGTGAAGATTGTGCAGGTGATGAATAGTTATCGACTATCAAATGAAATTGTGACACTTCGAAATGACAATACTTATCGCTGCGAGTGGAATTATTCGTTCATCTCAATTTTATTATCATTGGGAATTCAATGAGGTATTTGAGTCTGTTCGAAATTTCTATCACATGTTGTGGAAATATTTTGGCATTTAATTCTTAAAGCATCCGGGACATTTGTCGTGTCAAAATCAGCCCCGTCGTCAATAGTTCCGAATGCTTTTCGATTCGTGAGTAAAATGAACTGAATAAATACAACAAAAATACCGTCATATGTTATAACACTCGCGCACACACACACACATTCAATCATCGTGTATATAAAATTGAAATATAATATTGAACCGCGTTTTCGATTTGGAAAAAATGAAAGAAAAAGATAAAAAAAAACATAGTACTGATCATTGTTGCATGTAGGTTAATATCAAATGAAGTTGTACATTATTTCTCATTATATGAAAGGAAGCAGTCTGCAGCTCATGCATTCATACGAGCTCCAATGCTATTCCGAATGAAAAATGAAGTCCGAAAAATTGTAAGAAAAAAAAAATAAAAAAACGAAAAAATAATCTAGAAGAATCTTTATTATTCTAATTCATGATTATCATTCCATTCTGAATTTATGAACAGAAAGATTGCTGATGTGTGCTCTCATCTGTGAAGGAAATTTTCACTGTCTCGAATTTTTTCCTGCATCAGCATCTAGTGGCCTTCGCCTGTATTAGCGTTGTCATGGTGATGACAATTCAAACATTCGTTGTTATGTATTCCGATGTTTATCGTTCATAACTCCTGTTTAGCCATTTGGAAATTCATCACATTGTTTAATTGAATATAGCCTATGTGTAATCATATGAGTGCTGTTGTGAACATACGTGAGAATAATGGTAGATGGAGAATTTTACGTTTGTGTTACTGGCTCAGTGGAGTATGGAGAATTCTATGAAATTGATAATGCATATTGTAAATATATTTATCACTATGGTTCTGAATGGAATGTCGTGACGGTAAGAGGATGATATCATTGGTGATTCAATGAATTCTTTTATTTGACGAAAGAGTTAGGAATCATCTCATATTCCACTTTCACAGGGTATTGAAGAAGGTCTGACACAAATGTGCAACTGTAGTAACGATCCAGAGCGTGTTGCAGCATGGAATTTTCCATTAGATGTCACTTTCAAATCAGCGATACCGCACGGTTGTGAGTTGATCAATATAAAAGTTGTCAAACTTTCTCATGATAGTTCATGAATATCAGAGAATTTGATGGATTGAGTGTATACTCAGTAGGTTTCTATAAATATGTCACGTTGTGATACACGAAGCATTAAAATGAAGAAATTTTTAGCAAAATGTTTACTGTTGATTCTATCTTCGGGTCCATCCAACTGAAGTCGGTTGACAATGAAACATCCCAATTGACTTATCGATGAAATTATAAAGTCAATCGAGTCCAATTATGCAATTTCTCTGCATGAACTATAAATATTCACACTCGAATGATGTCCTGCTTCATTTTTCAATTCCCAATAAGCTAAGAAGGCAACATGTTGTGTATCAATTCTTCCCATTATCCATTCGGTGTATCACGAGGACGTAGATGATGTCACTTGTTGGGAAAAAAGTTGATATATTTCTAGAAAATGTTGAATTTCGGCGAGCAAAGATCTTTTTTTGTTTGAGCTCTTCCACTTATGTCATCCAACTTCATAATCCTATTTATAGCAAAGTGATATCATGGATTCAAGAAAGAAAAGAATTCTAGATAACAATAGCACTTCACAGCATTTATCAGCTATGATGGCTTTTTGTTACTACCCGATCACTATTGTTAGGATCATTTAATCTCTGTCTGAATTAGATAATTCCATCACCACTGAGAAAAAAATGTGAATTATTAGTTTTATGCAAAGATTGTGATGTATCAGAAATTATTTGATGAAATTTTCAGGGCCACAAATTGTATTATCAGTGTATGGTCTGGATATTTTTGGTCATGATGTAATTCGTGGTTATGGTGTGTGTCATATACCCTTTACATCAGGCCACCACGAAAGAAGGTAATTGCTTTTCATTTAATTGCGCTTCAACAAAACCGCGTTGACATGAGTAACATGAAACATAAATGGATACTACAACTATTTGAAATGAAAGATGTACAATTTAACGCACCGAGTGGTACTCGTAAACAGATGCACTTGGAATGTCACATACACTCTATTCCATGACAAAGACTTTGTCGCGGTCGATTATTCCAAGTTCATGTATATTCCCATACTGTTTTAGAGTCTTACAGTTTCCAAAGACATTAAGACACTTCTGTAGAGTTCCAAATGTTTCAGAAGTTCTTGCTGAAGCAAAAATTCCATTTTCTCGGATCCCTAGACACAAATTCCATTTTTAATCAATCCAAGGTTATTCCCGAGGTGCAAGTTGCACTTTTAGTAGATTTTAAATTACAGAATTAATCTCTCCAAGTTCTTCTTCGTTATGTGGGAAGTGCAACTTCGAACATTAGGCATGTTCTTCATATTTATAATTAGACTCATTATTTTTTTTTCCAATTACATGAGAATCCAAAAATTATGGTGTTTGGTAGAGCATGTTGATAAATGTTACACCATTGTCAAAATTTCTCATTTTATCCCACTAATTTTCCCAATTTGGTATCTATTTCAGTAAATAATGCAATTAAAAATAATATGACATTTATGACGAAAAACATGTTCAATATATTCCCATTTCTACATTGTCAAATATTCACTGATCAGAGTAAATCCAACTCTCTTACCAACGTCATTGACTACCAATTAAAAAGTAAATAAGTGTTGATAGTTATAATTGGTTCTCCTTTTCGAATGTGAATGATTGGCACAACAACACACATTTCAAATTCAATAAATTGATAATTGGCTGTTCAATTTATTCAGAGTTCCAGTATATGTACCAGAATCTTCCTCAATATTGCATCAGTTCACATCCTGGATTACAGGCAGACAACCAGAATTAATTGAACCGTCGATTCTCGCAACGGGAAGTGGCCGTGAATGTAATATATACATATTTGCATATCCTCCAATGCTTCATTATCATTCATCGATTTCAATGAATAATTTAATTTTTGTAAGCACCTTATGTTCTTTTTCAGTAACACGTATGAAAGTTCAAGGCGAAATAATTATAACATTCAATGTTGTTTTGAAAGATTTTTTCAAATTGGGATACGACAATGGCGAAAAAAAAATGAGGTGATAAATATTCAATATTGTTTATGTTAATTCGTCGCTTTCATTGTTGGAATGATAGGCTGTTTTTTCTCTGTTTCATGACCGACACCAGTTTATTCATTCATTCTCATTTGCACTGAGTTAATTGTCGAACAGGAATTGTCAATTGGTACAAATATCAATTTATACATTCGTAATTGAACTGTTGCAGGTAAAATACATTGCACAATGGCACATATAGATATTAGTTCAAAGTGCCATGGATGTGATATAGAAAATAGCAGGGTGAGGATGAAGCATTTCAATCGAGTTAAAATGCAAACGAGCAACTGGCAAGCAGAGGTTGGTTGGTTGGAGTACCGTGGATGATGATGTGAATGAATTCGTTACATCGAATAGAAATGCAGCATGGTCGTTGGAGCGTGGTATTGAAAGAGCCATATCAAAGGACAGTGCATTGCTATGCAATGAAAAAAGTTGAACAGAGTAGATCATGTTAAATATCAGATATAAAATTTAATCATATAATTATATCGCTGTACTGCACATGATTAGTTTTTTTAAATTGAGATATTTACAGATAGGAAATAGTTGGAAGAAAAGATAATTTATCAATCACAATTTTTTATATTAATTCTATTCTTAATTCATAATTAATTATTCCACCTATCGATGGAGAATCATCTTCATCACATTGCAATCTTAATGTAGGAATATGAAGTGAGAACATTTGATCATGGTCTCATTGTGAAAATGGTGTTGGAGAGTTTCAGAAATTCTAACCAGAAAAAATTCTGAATCACAGTATGGAATTCTCTACATACTGTGTTTAGAATACTGATAAACAACTCAATTCTCAATCAATAATGTTATTCAATTCCATTCCAAGTAGATGAAATTGAAAATGTCAGTAACTGATTGTGAACTCAGTGCTGAATTCATTTACAGTTCTGTCATAAAATTTTCTTCTGCATTTTTTATTTTTGATCGAACGCTGAATGAAATATTTTTCGTTTCCTATTTTGTTTCACCCCTGAACAGTTGATCCAAGCTCATTCTATGGAAGATTTGTTCCAATTGTTCATGTGGATGATGGATTTGAAATTTCCTTATTTAATAATTGAACCACAGGTATGTTGTCATCTAGAAAAAAAAAGAAGATTGGGATAAATTTCCACTCAGAATTACATATAGATTGGAATTTATAGCATCACATTCTTCAGACATTTAGGTGAAAATACAATGGAAGGAAATGAGAGAAATTTAACAGTTTAAATTCGTATAATTGTTTTCGCGTCTCTGAACACAACGGTGAGACGGTGAGAACGAACGTCGTGCACATTGTAACGACTTCCGATTTAATTCACGTGGCGACACGCGCTGGAAATATCGATTCCCTTAGCAATATCCATTTCCATTATCGTCCACTTTACGTTCCGCTGTGATTATAGATTGGCAACTTTTTGTTATTGTATACTCAATGTCCAACTGTTCATGCTTTTACACAAACTCAAGAATGGATCTCTTTTAAAATGTGATTCAATGATGGAAAATAATGTAAAATTGTACTTTTACATAGTTAAGATCAAACTGTGATGCGACACCATTTAAAATATCGCAAAAGAAAATGAGGAAAAAAAAAGTTTTAGAGATTTTCTAACTTTATTTCATAGTGAGTGACACCTCTTTTATATTCACTTACGGTAAGTGAGCTGTCATGAAAAATACGAGAACGAATTGTATGAAATCTAGGCTCGTTTAAGTTTATTCCAATCGCCAAGACGTTCGTCGATGTTTTTTTATGCATTATGAAGCACAGAAATATGTAAACGTCATTTGTAATTATAAAAAGTTATTGAACTTTAAGATATTCACTGAGTTGGAATAAATAATGGATCAGGAAAAAAAAACAAATTTTCATGACTCTTTAAGCCTCCATTAATGGTTGTATAGAGCAACTCATCAGGAAAACAAAGTTGAAGTGTAAATTCGAATAATCATTAATTGAGTTTGAAAGTTTTATGATTTTGTAACACGAAATTAAATTTCACACCTCTATTTTAATCAGTAAAGTGTCACATTTCTAACCCGAATAATGATCGAACAGAACATATGCTCCAAACGATAATTGAATCGCTGTCGCTGGTGTTGAGAAATTATTAAATTTTCTTCTCATCACTCAAAGGGTGGAAATGATAGAATAATCATTGATTTTCCTGTGTTCTAACTCTCGTGAAATTAATGAACGAAATTAAGCGTCGGTTGATTGTGAAGTTTCAGGGTAATAACTTTTACTCATCAACTAAATTACCATTTCTTGCAGTCTGATAAGTAAATTTGTCTTCCACCCACGTCAAGTCTGGATATGTAGTGAGAAATTCCAGTATAACACCATTTGTCCATCCAAATCCAGCTTGAACAATGTATTCACCACCATCACCATACTCGCCCGGTTCTTTTGCATTATACTAGACAAACAAAAAGACAAAAAATAAATTTAATGAAACACGTCATCACATGCTGAACTGACAAACACCCGATCATAAATATTTGTTAGAGTAGATAATTTCATGGAGAAAGGAGGAAGTTTTCGATATGGTTTCAATCAATAATTAGCCTGGCTAAACTAACAAACTCCGGATTTTCAAATTATTCCAAGTTTACACCCATTAGAGAATTATGTTTGTGGTAGACTTCTTTACTGAGATAAAATCAAAAAATATTCTGTAAACTTTGTTCATGAACATGGAGCTTTCACAACAAAACATTCCGACAGACAGTTTCAAATCCTATAACCAAGGTTGTGTACATGAAGCTTCCGCTCTGTTTACGTGTTGAATAATCCTGATTTTATGTAAGAATCAGGAAGATCGAGCACATCTCTACCATTTCAATCGATAGATAGAGAAAAAAATCTTTCATAATTAGTTATCCACCTAGGTGATCAATTTTTGTAACATTGAATGTACCATGACAATCATGAATATCGACTTTAATTGAAAATGATATTGGATGAGTGAGTTGATTCGAAAAATAATCACCATTGACAATTTTTTCTGTAAAGTGTTCGATCTGAATAAAAATACTGCGACTAATTTCGCCAGTTCAATCCGAAATTTCTCTCGACTTCCATCCAGAGTTTGATGCTCGATCAGTTTTTCAGAACATAAGTAAAAACATTTCATTTGAATATTCATGAACATTCTATTGATCATTCATGTGGGTTCTCTTTCCGGCCGTATACAAAACTACGAAGAACGGAAGCTTCCGGCAACCTATTTTTGGTTTCGAGGAAATGAAGAGGGAGGGTGGTCTCCTTTAGAACACTGTGAAAATCATCTCACATTGTCATGAAGTGTGTCGTGACATGTGTACAACAACATGACATTTTCCAGTCTCCTACATCAACTTTTTCCACCATATTTCCTTATTTTTTATTTTAACGTGCGTTCATTTTTTTCTTCACTTTTCATAATCACATTTTTGCCCTTTTTTCCAGCTCGATGTCCTGGAATTGATTTATCCTGACGACAACGAACGTCACACCCACATCATATTTTCATGTTCTCCCTTTTGCCCTTCTCAGAATAATTTCATTTTTTTTTTACCATTTGTTTCCATAACAAAATTTCCAAATATTCTTCAACTGATGTGAGACTCGAAAAAATTCATTTCTATAAACTATGAATTTGCCATTGTATGATGTAGCATGAATTTTCAAATAAACGGAGCAGATATTTTGGCTTTGTCTCAATGAAAACAACAATATGATGCGTGTGATATATCTGTGGATTGTGCTCCATTACAAAATATCAATCGCGCCCGTCAGTTTATGATAATGACTGTAAATGAATGGCGATTGTTGTATAGTCACATGCATCATGTGCCATCATGCCTATCGCCAGCTGTGCACCTTCTTGGCAATCGCACGCCATTGTATCACAAACACATACATATCTATTGCAATTCAACGTTGCTATATTGAATGGGAGGATGAGAAAATGAGGTAGGATGATACAGAGAGGGTAAGGGAGAGAGCAAATGTGTGTATACACTCAAGCGGAAGTGACCGCAAATGGTTGGGCGTGATTTACATCGAGAGGCTGCGAATTAACGTGCCTGCTGGGCACAACAGCATTCTCTTGTCTCTTCTACAAATTGACTTTTGTGATAATTTTTCTTTCCTCTTTCTCTTTGTTATTTGTCATGTATCTGGATACAATGACAACATGAATTGGTTTTTTTTGTTTCATATTTCATGTTATAGAGAGGAAGAATGAAAGTGAGTTGAATCAGAGATTGAAAGATCAATGATCTCTGGAGTTATTCAAGAGAGTTGGAGATCTTCACTTTTGCTACTGAATCAAAAGTTGCTTCACTCAAAGCTTTGAAAAGAACGTCAATCAAATGATCATTTGTTACTGTTCCATTTCTATATTTCAATCAAGGGAAAAATATGTTTTATTTCTGCAATTAAATTATTTTTAGAATTGATGAGAAATATGGAGAAGATAAATCAATTTTCGTTTCATCACATCAACGTCTTCATTCGAGTATGGATCTATATAAAAGGGGTGGAATAAATATATATATTGGCATCGAACCCGATTCCGTAGCGTCAAAGATATTGTTAGGTGAGGGGTCGTATATTTTTAGGATTATTTCAGCCAAGTTTCCTATCTTTCAATTACATATGATATATATAATTTATCTGTCGGAAGACATTTCACATGTGATTCTCTTATGTCTCCACGTTTCTCTGTACACATATGAATGAAGACAATAAATATAAATATTTTCTATTCCCACCCACACTAGTGGATTATTCTTTATCGTCGTGACTCTACTTCAATATAATCAATAAAATGAAGGGAAGTAAAAAGTAAACATAAAACTATTTTTCATCACTTTCCATGAAAATTCTGGATAAATAAAAAAAATTAATAAATTTTTATTGCTTGTACTGTCGAGGTTGCTTATTTCGTTTCAAGTTTGTTTTTGAAGTTACTGCAATTGTTTTTTATACATCGGAGAATACTCTTCACGGATCAGAGGAAAAAGGAATTCGATCGCTTTCAAAATGTTACTTACAGAAACAAGAGAAATAAAACAGTTGAACATTTAGGGATTTACGGTTCACACACTTGTGGAATGTTTTATCATGATTTAGGCGAAGCAGTGGAATAAAAAGGAAAAAGAAATAGTGAACAGTAATCAGAAACAAAAAAAAATATAAAGACTGTGAGTGGTATCGTTGAACTTTTGCGAACATGTGGGATGATGACAGGGGTAAATAGAAGATGAAAGTTTTTTTTCCAAGTCGTTCGAACTTGCTGTTGTTCAATGTTTTTCATATTTGTTGATTCCAACTCATCAATGCATCTTAGATCAACAATGTTATCACTGTTATGAACAATTTGGTGAAAGTTGGGAGGATATTCATCACTTTGCAATGCATTTGAAATTGGAGATCAAATTCAAGATAGAATTTATGAATGTATGCACCGGATAGATGAACTGAATTGGTTGGAATTTCATTAGCACATGTCAGCCAGTTTCAATCATCCATCTGCGTTTATTAATTTTTATTCCCTTTTGCAAAATTATAAATCTTCGTTCTGTCATGGGGAAGTTTTTATATTCCATTTTCATTTCGCTCCATTCATAATCCCACGCATATATAAAATTCACACAAATGTATGTATAGATGAAATAAAATTTATGGAGGGTGAATACATTTGAAGGTGTGTAGAAGGTTGGACTAAATTTATCATGATTATCCTGATGTCATATCTATATAATGCGAACATGAAGTGAAATCTGAATATCTCTCAAAGATTGATGTGTGTTTTTCAATGCTTTCATTGTCAGTATTGTTGTGACGTATGTCATGAACATTTGGCAAATACACTTGAGCAAGTGCTTGCAGAATGTCAATTTTTCAAATGACTTATGGATCGTGAATTTATTTCGAATCTTAAGTTCACAGTATTTTTCTCCTTTCTTTTCTGTTCGCTATCGTAAAATAAATTCTTTTGAAAAGTTATTCGGCGGAAAGTTCGTGATTGCTCATGAATTTATTGTCGGAGAGTGCTGAGGCAGAGGAGAAGTGAGTGGAAGGATGTGAGAGAGAGTAATCTAAAATTATCGTACGTTAAATCAGTAACTCTTTAACTAGCTCAGCCATAATCATCTGATTGGGCAATGTTAGAAGTGAGGCAGTGAATTGTCATTTTTTTTCTGGATGTTATAAAAAGAAGAGATAGATTTGGAACTTTATTGTTTGAAGTGTCACATTCAATGTAACAGATGCTTGAAGGTATGTTGGTGGTGATCCCCAGGAAAAAATTCATTGCTATAGCATGTAGGATTGTGGTTGTCATAATGACACGAAATATTCGAATTGAATTTTTTGTTATTTATTATAACGGTATTTATGAATCACGAAGAAGTGAGAGAATAAAATTCGTGCCATGACGAACATTCAGAGTCGTTTCAAGTTTCGTTGTGGATAATTTCATTTCTCAAAAGCGATTGAAAATCAAACTTCGACAAGCTTCAATATCAAAGTTGAAGGGTGTCAGAGTGACCAATCTGGTTGATGTTTGAGTTAAATTCCAAACCAATTCGATCATAACTTTCCAAGATACCTCGCACGTCATGTTGGAAAACATAGTTTTCCAAGAATGCATTTGGAGTTTTGCCAAGTGATTTTGTTCCGAATTTTACATTTCGAAGCCCCAAGAACTTGGTCAATGTTAAAATTGAGGGCTTTGAGGGATTTCCTGACTGTATCACTGGGAATAATCTTTTAAAAGGTTTTGGAATGGTCATGAATTTGTTACAACTGTGTCAGTATTGATATGATTATCAATAACAAATTCGAAACCTCAAAGACACGAGAGTGATAAATTGTCAGAACTCTTATCAACAATTAAGTGGTCTATCAACGCCACTAATGGTGTCACTAAATTTTGATGCTTTGAGTGAACCGAAATACAGTTCTAACCCAAAATAAATCTACAGAAATTAATCTACAAAGTGAAAACGAAACGGAGGGATAATTATAAAGAAATTTGAAATGTTACGATTATGTTTGGTACTAACCTTTTCGTACATATTTCCCGTCGCTTTGAATCCCAGATAATTCGAAATAACCCATCTCCTTGCAATTTCTCTTGCTACAGATAGTGCCGGTTCACTTTCAGTATTACGAAGTCCTTGAACGACAATTGATTGAAGAGGTGCCCACGCGTTTGGTGTATCCCACTGTTGTTGTGTTTCCACTACAGAGCAAGGAACTCCACCCATATATTCACCAATACCATGAAACTTTAGATGTTCCACTGCTTTTTTTGCATAGAATTCTTTTCGTTTCTTATCAAAACTTCCTGTATAAAGTGGTGCTAAATTGCTTGCATGGAAACTATTCCTCGAACGGCTATTTGCAATATCATAATCCAACCACATTCCTGCTCCATCATTCCACAAAACTTCATCGATTGCTTCTTGATATTGTGCCGCAATATTTTTATAATACTTCGCTTTCTGAAAAAAGACAAATCATAATGAAGAAATAAACTAGAATTGGATTTGGAAATAAGAGCTATAACACTTGGATGGACGTAGATGAAGCAAAAAAAATTCATTCGTTTATTTATAGTCACAACATTCACCAGCGGATTTGTGGAGACGTGAAACAGGGGAAACAATCTGTATTCGTTAACGCGCTCATGTCGCAAGAGTTTCAGCTGAGGTTCGGGCATTGCCGTAGCGAAAGTAAAGAAGAGAAAAGAAAAATGAGCGAAGAAAGATGATGAAAATATGTCAGCGAATTTATATCAACAGGGATATCCGAATGTTATTACAAGAATAATCGATTAAGAATCCAGAACATTTTCACCATCTGTGTCGTATTTTTTAACGAAAAAATAAATATCTCGAAAATTTCTAATTTGTCATACAAAAACGTGGTTGAAGTATTTTCTCGAAATTATGTCATGGATAAGAATAATGTCTAGCAAGGTTGTATTTGTTTCCGTTTCTCTTATTTCACTAGACCACAGTACTCAGTATTTTGAAATAAAATGGTAAGAGAACGAAGAAAACATTGGAACGAAAATCACAATGCGAATGTCTCATTTAGAGACATGGTAGGAGGGCCAACTGAGAAATTGTTATAATTTATGTCTATGTGATTTCTACACAGAAGAAATAAAACATAGTCGTCCATATATTCGTCGGGGGTTGTGTGCAGAGTTTATACGCATGGGGCGGAAAAAACATGAAACTAGTTAAAATAAATCCTGCACTCATAATGCGATTTTGTCTTTACTTTCATGATTTTTTTCCGATTCTTCTGCTATCCTTTTTGATTATCTCCATCATTTGTGAAATGAATAACCACAATAATTTTCATATTTTGCTATAGATGAGAATCAGGTGATCAGTTAATGTGTCAAAGTTTTCTTTTTAATACTTACACTGTATTTGCCGAGTATCCGGTTATATTCACTCAACAGACGAGCATTACGTTCAAGAAAAGAATTAAGATCGACTGGAATGATACTGCTTGTTGCAATATCACGGAGATTCTTTGAGATAAGTCCATCATCTGAAATGAACCAACGTGACGAGAAGTCCCATCCACTTTCAGCGCCAGCTTTCATGTTTTTATAAAATTTGTCACGCAATTTCTGTGTGTCGAACATTTGTGCTTGCTGATAATCTTCGCTGTAACATGAAATGAATTATGACAATGACAAATTTTAACTGACAAACAATTATTAAATCCTAATGTGCCAAGTTATATTTCAAAACTGAATAAATTCATTTTGATTTTTTTTCTCCACCCAATGTAAAGTGATTTGACAACTTTCTTCTCTGATGTAAATCTTAATTGCAACATGTTCTTAGTCATAGAGAGAAGACTGTTGAGTGGATGAGTCTAGCAGATAAGCTGATGGCTTTTGATGTCAATGGAATGAGGCGATGGAACATGCAAGAGAGAACAAACTGATAATCTAGGTAAAATGATGACGACGATGACAAGGACGTGAGTGACGTTATATTGAAGGAAAGCACATCATACTCATCACTACCATTACACCTTCACTTCCAATAGACATTCTCAAAGTAGTTGATGCGCATTTTGAGTTGGACGTCACAGCGATAAATGCACGTAGCATTTGATGCTGAAGAATTTTCCATATTTATAGGAAAGACGAACACGAACGAATAATTTAATACGTGATAATCCAGACTTGAATAATTTTTATCGTACAGGAGAAAATGCATTCACGATGAATATTAAAGCTCTGTATAATGTTCCATACATATGACAAAATTAAAATGTTTTAACTAGAAAATGAAAATATGCAAAATATTTATCACCACTAATTTTTACCCTCTGTGGATTACCTGACTGAGGATGTGTAGGACACTCATTTGAATAGTGGGTTGGATGTGGAACAATTTCACAAAGGGATATCAACTCGACTGTTGAACAATCAAATTACAAACTTTGCATTTTCGTTTCATTGCAAAAGCTGATGAACTTTCACTTTCTAGCCAACATTTTTCATCATTTCTTGAATGATCCTCATTATGTATGACATGATAAACCACAGTTTTTCATCAATATCAAATACTTTGCTTGCTTTTTTGATGCAAATATATACATTGTGGGTTTATTGTCAGGTTGATAGTTAATGTATGGGAAACTGTTCGTTGCAACAATCTCCCCATGGTATGATTACACAGGCGTGAATCATTTGTATACACACACGAGTTACGTTCGACCGTACGGTTCGCCACAGAATTGCATTACGAGCATCCCTTGTGAATTGTGTTATATTGGTTGACTTTCAACACAGTTGGGGTTATACGGGAAAGAGCGGAAGTGAATTGAACTTGCCAGTGATATTTGTTGCCACAATTAAACGTGATTTAATGTTAAATTCACTATATGTAAATTAAAATTTATATTGTTCGTTCATTTGTATTCAGAAAGTTATTGTTGGTACTTTTGAATATGAAAATTGGATCGTGCACCACATTTCTAAATTCGTTAATTTACATATATGAATCAATATTGATATAATACTGGGAATGAGAGAAACTTACCGGTAACTTTCAGGTCGTGGACCTTCGCTCTCGACTACATAACGTGCCATGTTGTATGTCTTGTTATTTTTGGTAACATTCACTGATTTCATCCGTTGGAAGTATAAAAATTCTTTCTCAAGCAATACCAAATTCTCTGAGAGGAATTCAACATCACCAGTGAAGTCTAAATACAGTTGCATCTGAAAATGGAAAAGGAGAAAAATGTTAGAAATTTTTATTTTATTTATATCAGGGTGATTGAAGAGAAAATGAATTCGTGGGCAATATGCCATTGGAATGTATGAATAAAGAATGAAAGAGTGTTTGTTTATGTGTTGAAGATCGCATGTACATCTGCCATCTGGCATTACAACTTTCCACTGCAATTCACCTGCTTCATCTTACAAATTGTTCATGCCAACATGCATACTGTTGCATAAATTTTTTTTTCGATTTTTTATACCAAGTGAACTCTATCAGAGAATCAACATGGTAAATATGAGTGTCCAACACTTTCTCTGCAGTTCAATGTCAGTTCCTCATGAGCAATTTATCCCAATTGATATATAATATGCAAATCAAATGTGAATTGATATAAATTATTGATGGAATTATAATAAAATTATATATCTGACATGATGAATGTTGAATATGTCATCAATAATTCAACACACAAACGTGAACGAATTCTGATAAATAGGTACAGTTGTGTTCATATGAAAAAGATTAGGAAAGAAATTCATAAATGTATCTGAGGGAAATCGAACATTTTTTCCTCCTCAACTGTATCCCAACTTGAATATATAATGCAAAATAAATATTAAAGTTGAAGTTTTTGTCAGTGAATAATGGAACGATGGTAAAGAATAAATGAGGTACTTAAATCCCTCGGTGATGTGAGGATAGAGAAAAAAAGAGATGCAAAAAAAAGGCTGTCACTGAAACTGTACCCAACCTTCACAATCTCGAGAACATTATATCCACTACTTTCCAATAACTCATCGAAAGAACTGACGTCATTCCAGAATATTCCAATGACTTTTCAAGAGATGACAATATCTGAATGTTCAATGGGCGATGACATATGTTCAGTTTGAGAGCAACGTTAGCAAAATATTCAAAATGAGAAAAAGAATAAAGAAAAACGAGAGAATGAAAGTAAAAACAAAGGAAACAAGTAATAAAGGTTGGAGAATTATGCGAGTTGCAGGTGCTCAGGGTAGTATTAGATTCTGGGACAACGGCCCTTGGTTTATGCTCTCATGGGGGGTGATCACATTACTTTTGCCATGAGACCCATAACTACATTTTATGGATGATTTTTTTTCCTTTTTTCTTCTCTCTTTTTCATACGTACATGTATGGATATATTCAGCCATTTGGCACTGTATTATGTGTGTTTACCCTGCAGCACAGAGCACTATTTTCAGCCTTTACTTAGCATATTTTCATGAGTATTTCATGTGTGGTATGATTATAAATGAAATCCGTTAGATCACTGTGGTGGTAAAATTTGTAAGTCACAGTGGTGGTTAAGCTATTTGCATACTGAATTTGTGTATCAAGAATCAACTTACCATAGGGATGAGCAATGGTGGTTGACTTCTCATTAAGTAATAAACACGACCACCGTTTGGTATGAACCCAAAACGTTTGACCATTGAGAGGAAATTTCCAAGAATTCCCTTTGCTGTTTCTACCATTCCTGATATTAATAAACCTTCCACGACCCAATAGCTGTCCCAGTAGTAAAACTCTGTAAAATATAAGAGGAATAAATGTGAAAAATTGAAACCATCAGGGAGTATATTGAAAAAATTCGCGCTTGCAATTTCTCTAAATCTGCAGCGTAGACAAATTGTCGTTATGATATGATTTGTCAACAAGTTGTTCGGAGATTTATTGGAGCAACTTGAAACTTTGATATGAATGAAGCGGAAAAATTTGTTCTAATGACAATAATGGAAACTTGACAGTTTGGTAAATTGTATAATTTATTATATAGAAACCTTGAAATCTGCCTCCAGGTACGACGAACCCATTTTCAACTGGAATAATACTGTGACGTTCTGGATGTGCAAGAACATTGGGTGACATTTGCCTCGAGAGATTCATCCATATTTGGTTCAATTCATATGCCCAGCCACGATAATTTTCATCTTCGATAAGTTTGATTAATGGGGGATACGGTTGCCAGTCAGATGGTATCCATGGCAATACTTCATTCTCAATCGCGAAATTTTCATCGACAAATGCTCTCGTCTGATTACGAGTTGGTGTACCATTATGAACTGCCATAAATTTTTGAAAGCTGAAAAAGAAAAATCACAAGGAGAATATTAAAATACGAATTTTTGACAATCACAATTTTCGTGTAACTCATTAACCTCATTGTGGTGTTAAAAAATTTTTCAATTATTTTATCCCTCATTTGTTGAACTAGGGAACGAATTCATTTAATGATTAAATTGTGTAGGACGACTCAAGGGATTGTGGTATTTCCCTTTTTCCATCTTTGCCCTTCTTTTTTTTTATCGAATCTACCAAGGTTAAAATTTTTCATTCCATGAACATTTTCATTTCTGAATGAAAGAAAATTCCCACGGGTAATAGTTTTCTAGATGAGTTAAAAATGAAATTTTATACAAAATGTTGTCTACGTGGAAAAAAGAAAACTCAATTTAACATCTGTGCGTTGTACACAGATGATTGTACCATCACCACCTCTAACTGAACTTGCAGAAAAATATTGTACATATAAATCCAATATTGGATTCCAATAAATACTGATTGTCTACACCCACATTGGAAATGTTCTGATGATTGGATTAACGATAACACCATATTGGCATGTATACTATTACAAGGAAAAAGAAAAAATTCAATGAAATGAAAAACAGAACATGAAAGTGAATACGTTCACACATGAGGTACATAAATAAAAAATAAATGAAAATAAATAAATTCATATTAAGCGAAAAAATTATAAATAATTCAATTTTGCATTCAAAGTCAATTCATCTTAAATGTATAACCCACTTTGCCAATGTCGCTCCGGGATCTTGAAGCTGATAATGATCCACAAACGTTTTACTATCTGGAAATACTTCCGCCAATTGTATGGTCTTCAGTAAATCTCCTGAGCAATAAATTTTGCTGAAACGATAAAATAAGAGGGAGTCAGTAGATGCTTTTACCATAAGTAAGTAATATTTCTTTCATGCAATTAATTAAAATATTTAGTGATACTTTCTGCATTTAAATTTGCATTGATGAATTAATTATAAGGTCTAATGCAGTTGTTGATAGCACTGCTATATTGGCGATAATTTTTCTCTCTTCATTAAAATGGTAACGATTTTTTTTTAGATTATTTCATCGGATAGGTTTATAGATACACTTTTCGTTAATGTACTCCAAGCACGAACTGTATTTTTTAGAAGACTTTTTTATTCTATCCACATTTCTTTTTTTGCTTCTTCCAAGTTCTCTCTACAAATCGTCTTTATGAACGAAAAGCGTGAAATTTGTCTTGACATAGTGGAACTCGTTTTCTTTTTAACTCTTTTTCTGTCATTGCCACTTTTTCACCCGTTGGATAACTGGAAATACCGTGAAATTGGAAATGCCACAGAGCAATGAAAGATGAATATTATCTCAACGGAAAAACATAATGAAATTATTATCAATAAAATCCCACTATTTTTTTAAATAGATTTGTGATAAAATGATGAAAATTGCGATGGATTTTGAATGCTTTTAACAAAATTGTATAAAACGTAACGAGGGATTGAATTGTTTTAATTGTTTGATCCATGAAGAGTGTTACAACCATCTTGATTATAAGGTTTACCCGTGTTTCTCGTTATTTTATTTTAGAGTACACAAGATAAAATTACCAGGAAGTTCTAAGTGTGAAGCCATAAACGATTAGTGCCAAATAAACGACGTCATACCGCGGAAACTAAAATGTAGTGTAATACGAAGGGGCGTGAACACATTACATTCGTATACACTTGCATCGTTTATTTAAGTAACGTATCTGTGATGTAATTTATGAAATTATCATCAGTCACTATTTAGATTAACCAAATTATTCAAATAATGATAAAAAATTAAAGTTTATAAAATTTTTCAACATCAAGTTTTATTCACGATCAAGTTTTATTCATCATCTCCTATTTTTTATTTTTCCTTTCTCAGAAAGTTTATTTACCGAGCCAATACAGAATTAATTTTATTTATTGCTACACTGTACGATAACGAAATTATTCCATAAATTGGGTTACAACTGCGTATTAATTTGATAAGTCTGCGATAATTCTTTGTTGTTCTTATCAAAATGAAATGGAAAAAGAAAAATACGAATTTTTTTCGAGAGAATTTTTGACTTTTATGAGACGTGTTCAACGATAATTTTGATATAATCAACAAGAATATGTATTTATTCATATATGTACACCAGGATTCTCTACTTTACTATTATCAGTTATTGATAACAATAAAATAGGAATGTTCAATGTCCCATCATTTATTTTGTCTTCACTATCTTCCTGTTGATCTTTCATTATTTCTTTCCATCGAAATGTGAATCCGTTTCGCACACTGCATTTTGACATTATAAAATGTAATCACATGACATTGGATTGAATATTTGATCGCATCGATAATATTTGTTGACAAGAAAACTCGGGCAATCAAAGAATCGCCAATGTGTTCCAATCGATCTTGATCCACTCATGATGAACAAGGACGATTTTAACATTACACAATGCGATTAGAAATTCTGATTGTTCATTTATCAGTGATATAAAAATATGTCAATGTTAACGAATCATTTCTTTCTCCAATCTTTTTTCTCAACGTTACAATTTTCGTTTCTTGCTGTATCACAAATAATCAATTCGAAAAAATCATGAGCGATCTGAGCAATAATTCAACTGCATGGAAAAAGAATTTTCATTATCATGTAATTATGTTTAATACGAAAAAATATTTTGAATACCGAGAAAGGAAATATTTTCTAAATTGCTGCGTTTCACCTGTTATCGTAATCGTTATTGACTGTGACTTCTACTCCACGGTGAATCCACGTTTTATTTTTGTTTGTTCTAAGCTGAATACGTTCGACTATTTTATTTGTATTTCATTTCACGATTATTGCATTTATATATTAAAGATATATAAATTCATTGAGCTTCGCTACCTCACACGACTGCACAAGTCAAATTCGCATTCAATCGCCTCTGGCAATACAACCAACTTCGCTGACCATCCAAGCACGAAGTGATGGATTACATATATATGTATTAACACGAATATGCACAGTAAGTCATGCATGAAAAATTAATTTTCCGGTCTTGTGCGAAGGGTGATAATGTTCAGAGAATAATGCGAATGCGCGAAATGAAATTGGGGTGTTGAGCAATTAGTTGACATTCGACAAACCGTATCATCGAACACTCTTGAGGTGTTGGTTGAAAATTTTGGTTCTAACAAAATTGATTTTATGATCTCTTATAATTATCCTTGAAGATTTATTCTGTACATTTATTCGATTTGAATTTTCCTCTCATACAATCACTTCACTCTTTCATGACTTTCTCTTAGCTCCATCACGCTGGAACCCGCTTTCCGAAAAACCTTACTTTTCTTCGCTTATTTTCACCTACAAACGATGCTAATATATGTAGTTCCATCTTATTTG
>JABMBR010004040.1:0-26719 GCA_018881525.1 Meteorus sp. PSUC_FEM 10030008
TTTTATTTCATGTATCATTGGATGATGCCTGGCAAGCTACGCGTATTGCTACGTATTATACCCGCGGAGCGCGAAAGAAATGGATATATATCGGCAATACGGGAATATCTCGCGCAGGAGCGCGATAGGAAACATATTGCAATACCATAGATTGTGCTACAATACATCCGTGCAGGAGCGCGAGCACATTTCGGCTAAGACACAGAAGTTAGTCGAAATACAGTGAAAATCATCGGTGGACATCGGGCGGCATCGAGGGATTTCGTCACACACGTGGACAGCCTGATGTCTATACGCCACCGTTCACATTATGTATTGGGTGTATGGTACGAATGTGTATATTGTATGATGTATGCTAGTATGTATTGTGTGGATCGTATGAATCTGAATAATACTCCTAGGGCTACGCGAAGTTCATCTATTGGCAATAGATTTGACGAAATAGTCAAATACGCGTAGTGGGGGTTAACAAAGGGCCTGTGCTAATAAATTGTACGGAGCACGAGGCACGGAGGCACTTATCGTTTCGATGTGAGGCAAGTCTCTTGGCACCCTTCTTTTGATTAGAGATCAAGAAAGGTTAATTATAGTTAGGACGTCTAGCTGAAATCAGATATCTCGAATAGAGTCACGAAATAGTAACTTCGGGTGTTCTACGAGGATCGTCGAAGCACCTCTTGGATCAACGCTTGGATCACCAGAAAATTCCACGCATCGCTGGATCATCGAAATTGGATTCGACCTGCAGAAAAGACAATAAGGATCGCTGGACTCATATCGCGGACGAGAGCAAATTAAGGAAACGCTGCTTAACTGGAATTGAGCGCAGTGAGCAATATTCGACAAGGACTTTGATTATTGGTATTAGATCGCGAATAAGCGATAGTACATTACGGCGTGTAGGGCCATATCTTTGTCGAGATAAACATATTATTGTAGCCGTATGAAGGAGTGAGTGTGATGAATGAATGTGTGAAGATTGTCATTGGTTATTGCAATTTCATTGAGTTCACTCCCATTGGAATTAATCTTATTGAGAACGCGAAACGCGTTAATTGTATTGATTATCATTAATATTCTTGTATTTTGCTATAGTGTATAGTATACAATTTTGGCGCCCAACTTGGGGCAAGATAAAGGAAACAACTTGTTTAATTTTATTATATTGCGTCATCGCGAAATTCATATTTTGATATATTTTTGCGTTAAATATCAAGGATATTGTTCAGTCGCGTATGCGATGTTTAGTTCAAGTTTTCATTCAATGATTATAATAAATATTGTTTATTGACGCGTAACAACGATCTTTCCTCATCGCCTGACCCCTGAAGAGTTCCATTTGCAGGTACTTTTTCATTTATTTTTCTTTTTTTATATTATTCACGAGTAGTGGCCGGAAGCCACTTGGCGCCCGACATTATAGGTTCTCGCGGTGTCGCGGAAGTTATAATATTATAATAATTTCTTATTTATACAGTATTCTTTCAGAGGAAAGGGAAAATCGTCGGGCCTCATTTCAACTGTGGAACACTCCCCGTTCCACGTTGCAACATGTATATCCAAATTGATGAGAAAAAAAAATTATATGACAGAACCAAAATTGAGTATGACTGATCTAACCTCTACTATTCTTATTGTGTGCTAGCTCATAATGAGCTTGTGTACATTATATGATCGATGACGTCAGGCATCGAATCGATTGATTTATAAAATAACTTTTATCATGTATTATTTGCAATTTCGATTGACGATTGTTAATAAAGTCGATCGCAATTGGTCCAACTAGTAATAATGGAAGAAACCTGAGATATCAGTAAAAAAAGTGACGACACAAATAGATAAAGATACCATTGATTGAGCGCATAGCCTGATGAATAATACGATGCGAAATGCAATCTTTCCTTACATGTATATTGAAGGTTCCATCTCGGGTGTCATTTTCCCGACGGTTAACAACTCGGTCAGTGATGGCAGATCGTAAGTAGATCTTGCCCTCTCCATGCGGCCAAACTAATGGCAAATAGCACATGCGATGACTGACATGGGTCACTGTCCATTGGTTTAGCCGCATAGAGAGGGCAAGATCTACTCACAATCTCCCATCACTGAACTCAGTCCATCGGAACAATTTTCGACCTGATCATTTCGCTATTACCGACGTAAAGCAGAATGATAATACGTATGGAAAGTATACTCACAAAAATTACGAGATATGAGGCATCATCCAAAAAAAGACAACAATTGGTATCCGGGGACACCAGAACCAAATTGCATGCAGCTGGAATCGGTTGGAAGATGAAACAGTATACCTTGCATGTCCTCCAAAGATTTATGAATCAGAAGCCTGATGATGGATATACCGATTCTAGTTCCGATAATCGAAGCTGTTTTGTGATGCGTCGAGTAATATTTGAATTTTTTATAAACGGTGTAGTCCAATCAGCGTGCATCAGGTTTCTATTCACCATACCATTCCGTCATAGTTGACGCGGGCATTATTCAAACTGCATTATCGATATGTGAGATAGACGGAACGGTACGCGTACACTTCGTCCTTTCGACATTGTCGTTTCAATGAAAACTCACTCTGACTGTATAGAACTGTCCATTTACTCAGATATTTTTATGTGAAGAACTTTCGGCTGCTTTCGGCACAATATCACTCTGTGCCACACTGTGCCACACTGAAGTCGTGATGACGTTCATAATTAACTTATGAATACTCTGGTGACAGTTTTTTTGTGTCAATAGAGAGTACACACGCGTTGATTGTAAATTTATATCGATCACACGGTTGTTATCACAATGATATTCACACTCATATAAGACAATACTGTTTCCTTCTCTATTCCATACATCTAATACATCAAGATTCACTGTGTTCGATTTCCCCACAAATGTAACAGATCAGGAGTTCATTCTTCATTCCCAATTGAGCGAATATTATTTGGAGTATTAGACATATCTGTGATAATGACTAAAGGACCAGGAGAACGACGAATATTCACATATGAAACTCTTGTACACGCGATATCAGGAGCCGCAGTAAGTATTATTGATGAGAAACAATACAGAAAAGGAGATTAAGGATTAAAGGGTAATTTTTCCTGTGTAATCAAATTGAATTTGCTCTTCTCATTAATCAGGGTAGTGTGGTCGCTATGGCAACGTTCTTCCCGTTGGATACTGTACGCAGCAGGTTACAATGTGAGTATGGAAAGTTCAAATGTAATCGAAAGAATCTCTTGAAAGTAAAATTCTCCCAATGTCGATTTTGGAGGTTATCTCCATTCAATTGGTATTGCACGATTGCAATTCCGTTAACGAAAACCGTGTTCAAATTGAATGAAGTTATGATGTTCGGAAGAAGGTATGAAAGTACAAAACTCGTAAAATGTGTAAGAATGAATCATCAAACGGTAAATAATTGAGCGCGCCGAATATCTGACAAAGAAATTCAATCCCCCATCCATGTAAAAGTAAGGCTTGCAATATTTGGTCGGTGATGAAGAATCATTCGGAGATGTAATAAATAATTGCATCGAACGAGACAGGCCTCCCGAACCTTGAGCATATCTCTTAAATATTTTCCGGCATTTTCTTTCTCTCGAATTCCCATTATCGAAATATCCTTCAAATGTTCCTTAGGAATGTTCTGATGATTTGGATGAGAAAGTCATCTCAACACATAACTCATTATCATATTGAACAAATTTATTCTTCACTATAAAATTTTATCGGCAAATCATGAAAAATTCCACTGTATGGACTCTTCTAGTACAATTCACATAATCTATTGATTGGAAGTTTGTTGATCACTTGAAGTTATTGAAATATGAGGATTAAAAACAGATAAACGTTCCGAAACGTCCATTATTACAAATTATCCAACCGTCATCGATGTTTAATCGACACTTCATTTGAATAAAATCCTGAAAGTTTTCTACAATATTGAAAATAAAAATTGATCCAACTGAAAATATATTACTCTACCTGATATTGCCCATACGAACTGTGTATTTCATGCATTTGCATTGCATACGAACACGCGGCATAATCATTACTATGACGTTAGAACCATAAGCAATCATTATTATAAGTGCGTAAATATTTCGACATCGATAATAATCATATATCAGATAAGGTGTTTGACAACTTTGTCAAATTTACTCATTCTCTATACTCGCATGCGCTCAGTCAATATACCATGACAGACAATTTGATGTGAAAATGAATTATGCAATATAATCATCTCACTTAGGCAAAGTCCAGTTATTTATCATACATCCTTGTAGGGAATTCTATGACTTGACTTCACATATTAATATTACTATCATTTTCACAGTAGAGGAAGAGAGACAGGCGAAAAATACCATCGCAACAATTTGTGATCTGGTTGCAAAGGAAGGACCGTGAGTTGAAATGACATATTTTTATTCGTCTCTTATTTGAAATAGTTTCATTGAGAACTGACACTTCTGATAATGACCACAAATTGATATTTCTGAACTAAGAATGTGTTGTATCCCAAATCAAAGTGAATACCGAAGCGCTAACATTTTTCCAATGAGAGAATTATTGAAATTTCAGATGTACATTGTACAGGGGAATTGTCCCAGTACTGCAGAGTTTATGTGCCAGCAATTTCGTTTATTTCTACACATTCCATGGACTGAGGTCGTTACTCCGTTCTCGAAATCAAACAGCACGAGATGATTTGTTCATGGCATCGATAGCTGGTATGAGTATTCACGAACATACATTCTTCATTGAATCAGGAATAAATAAAATTCTTCATTCGTTTCCCCCCTTTTTCATTAAAAAGGTATGGTAAATGTTCTCGCAACGACACCATTGTGGGTCGTGAACACACGGCTGAAGATGAGGGGTATTAATAGTGTTCCTGAACGGAACAACAATGAATACAATAACCTCTTAGGTAATTGTTTACGAAATTCTGGATGCATTGACAGTCCGATACTACACCAGTTGCTATTGCAATTATTATTTTTTCCGCATTATTCCACAGAAGGATTAATTCATCTGTGGAAATACGATGGAGTGAAGAAAATGTGGGCTGGTACTCTACCAAGTCTCATACTTGTAGCTAATCCGGCGATACAAATGATGGCTTACGAAAGTATCAAACGACGAGTCAGTGTATTATTGGCTGGTGCACAACCTTCAGCGTGGGTTTTCTTCGTAATCGGAGCAGTAGCTAAGACAATTGCTACAACATTGACATATCCGTTGCAATTGGTACAAACAAAATTACGACATGGACATAATTACAATAATCTTCACCCGAATGCTGGAACAATACAAATACTATTATATATATTGAAGAAACAGGGCATCGCAGGTTTATACAAAGGAATGGAGGCTAAATTATTGCAGACTGTTCTCACAGCTGCTCTCATGTTTTTAGCTTATGAAAAAATATCGCGATTTGTCTTACGGATTTTATTATAACACTTGCCAAATAACGAATGATTTTTTACGCGTTTCAAGGAACAAAGTCAGTATTAGTAACTGAAGATACGTTAAGTATTAAATTCTCCCTTTCATGCATTGTACAAGTACCAAAAATTATTCAATTCCAATGTGGCCACATGAAGTCCCGATGCATATGAAATTTGAATCGTTCCTTTTGAGAAATTGTTCACCGAAAATTTTTTTTCATGTCTTTATCCGTGACTGAATCAGGCTGAAAGTGAAAACCATTATGATTTCCCAACGTTTCACAAATAGGAAGGATCGTGATCAAATTTACATGCGAATAGTATCGCTCTCAAACGCCATGCGGGAATACTCATGGGCGATTATAACATATTAATTCAGCGGGTAACAAAAGAAATAGAGACGTTTTTGGAAGAATTTCCGAAGTATTGATCATTTATGAGTATTTCGTATGGCTGGAAAAAGATTGTAAACTTTTGAGGACACAGACTTAATCATAATGATTTTCACGTCAGATTATCGATTATGATCTATCATGATAAAAATAGAGGAAATCAAAAGGGTTTGAAATAAATCACTTGCCCAACATCATGGTCAAAATTTTATTCAGATTTAATATGATTACAGATATAAAAACAACTTTCATTTATATCGATGTGATGAGATCACATTGGTTATGTAAGATGGAACGTGTGCTTCGTAATCTTTTATTGTACTCTACCAACATCCAGTCATCAACTGTAACATAAAATATCAATAAACACAGACAACGTAGAGTACGTCTACTTAACGGATTCGTGGTGATATTTTAATCTCAATCCTTGTGTTTTTGACATCTTCATACGATGGTAATGCTGTCAGAAGATGTATAACTTTTTGTTAAGAACGATTGTCTTTTAAAACCGTCATGAAGATAAACAGAAGAGTTATAGGAAGAAAATAGACAAAGGAAGTGCGGAAAATGAATGATTGTGATTTGAATGTGACGAAATATGAGCGAACTCCAAATCAACTAATTGCAAAAAATAATAAAAATGTTGGAAAAAAGTCATCGAACAGTTTCGCGAACATTTGGAGTAAATTGAAAAATGGCAAAACCAAAAAAGATATACCCGACGCAATCATATTGTTGAACACAAAACATAATAATGTAGTAACGATCATGAGTGCGAGATCAATCCCAAACACTTCTAGAAACATGTATGGATTGAATGGAATTAAAAAGTCTATGAATTCTAAATCGAAGACAATACACAATAACAGAGTTGACAATCCGTTGGCTGATAAAAATCATGAAAAACCCAATGATAATCAGATAGCAATAAAAGATTGTAAACTACCAAACACCGCCGATAATTCGTTCCAGAGTGATTCGCGATTAGTTCAGCAAGTTCCTTATATAGCACCAAAAAAATTGGTTAAACGTAGTAAAATACCACGCAGGCGCTTGAAAAACTACCACAAGCCTCATGCCGCAAGGTTCGATCTAAGTCATTGAATCTGCGTTTTCATCGATTGTCAATTACCATGTCCCTTGAATGTTCCCCAACAGAAGTGTGCAGAATTTGAGAAAACCAGTTGGAGAACAGTTGCTTGCAGTAGAATCAGCTATCACAAATGAAGTCAACGATGATAAAATTTCATATGAAAAAATTGAAGTTGGGTTAACATCTGACAGAATCGGGATTTTAACCGATATCCGATCAATGGAATCCTATCAATCGGAACCAAGTAGTAAACATTCGAGAATTAGACCTCCATCCCATAATTGTGAATCTGAATTATTGAAAGAAAGACAATTTGGAGGCTCACCAAAGTAAGTTATAATCGAAGGTAGATGCCAAGTTCATACTACTTTCACTCAATGCTCTCTATAGTAATCGAATGTATTTCTCAAAAATATGATGAATAAGAAAATATTCAAATGAAAGCTCCGACAAAAGTTCGGATTGGGGTGAGCTCGATACATCGGACAATGATTTGAGTTTGCCAATGCGACGAAAAGTATTTGGCAAGGACACATCCTATCCAGTGTCTCCAACATCACAATTGAGCGTAGATTCTTTTGAGAAATCATCAGGAAAATCGTTGTACAGTGAGAAGTATAATTTCTTTGATGCCATTTTTGATGTTATCTGCTGGCCATTATTGTTCCTCAAAACGAATAAATAATTTTATGCAAAACCTAGTTGATATTCTCTGCTCATTTTGTGCTCAAAACATTCGTTCGTCATAATTGTTTCGTATTACACTGAATTTTTTAGTTGGTTTGCTTCAATTTTCTCCCCTGTTTTAGTTAATGTATAAAAAAATATATCTGTGTGGTTCATCAATTGGAATCGAAAAGGAGTGGAAAGAGGTTTCATATAAATTTTCGTGTATAACAAAATATAATGGCACTTTGAGCTTTCATTATCAAAAAATTCATCGTGCGGCTGACTCTTTTTTGCAAACCGATTCCTGAAAATAATAATACAAACAAGAAGATTAGACCAAGGTCGTATACAAAAGTTCTGTGGTGAATCTGGAAATCTAAACAGAAAATGTATGAAAGGCGTTACTCACTCTTTTCTATGGATGCAATTTTCCACTCAGCCCAAATTACAGTTCGGAACATGGGAGAGTTATTTTTCTATGAAGCTCTTCTATATGATGGACAGTCCCTCTCAGAATGTCATTGAGCGCATTCTCATCATCCATAACAGCTTTATCCGCTGTTACTGAGAAACTGACTTTACCACCATAACTCAAAAATGAAAATCCAATCCCTGTTCGCCCCCTGTGAAAATTATCAACCAATAACACCGGTCGAAAACCATTCCTTCTGTCATTCCTTCAGAAACGTTTTGAGTGACCAAATTTTCAAACATCACAATGATTCACTGAGAGGAATTTTTTGTGCAACTATTCAAATCAGTATGAATCGTCAAAGTTCATGGAAATTCACATCTATCAATTTTTGAGTATTCCAGTTAACATTAACGTTACAAACCATTGCATATTCTGAAATTTCCATCGCATATTCGAGTGTACTATCAAAGGATCATGATAGAAAGTAAAACCAACCTATGAGGTATCCAGAATGCCACTTTTTTTAGTTCACACCCCAAAATTTCAATGGTTTGTGGTCCTGGTATATTACTGAATACCATTGTACTGTTGCTGTGTAAAAATGGTCTCACGAAATATTCTGGTAATGCGGCGCAGAGCCATTTCATTACCCAATAGTTCACTAAATAATCAGGATCACTTCTGAGTTTATCTGTAGATGTGGACACATCACGCAACCGATCTAGTATAATTGATGGATCGTTCGTGGATACATTATCACACACGCCATTCACTTCCGAGATGCATAACGGCAGTAAACCTACGGAGAATCCATTTTTCAGTGATAATTTCTGACTGGGTGATGCCATCCGTGCTGGGATAACTGCTGTCAACATTCTTGGCGGCAGTTTTTTTTTCTGAAAATCAAAAAAATTCATGTCAATGACAATTGGGGGAATGATCGCAGAATTAATAAACTGCTCAGAATTTGAGAAGAGAAAAGAATGATTGGTTGGATTATTGAATTCGAATTCCCATCTACAACCCGAAAAACTGGGACTCTAATTCATCAAGGATTCAATTCCTACATGTCTCCGCTGATCTCTTTGATTATTCTTCCTCTCATAATAATGTCGAATGGAACTGAATTTCTGACCTGTTTAAAATAGTTGTTGAGATTTGCCGATAATGCAGCAAGAATCACATCGCCGAATCTAGTGCCTGTTACGTTTTTAATATCACGAATCTTCTCAAGCAGTCCGTACTCCTTCGAGATCTTGTAATCGTACTCCATCCAATAACCAATTATTTTATCACCC
The DNA here is from genome assembly GCA_018881525.1 of Meteorus sp. PSUC_FEM 10030008. Classification (NCBI taxonomy): domain Eukaryota; kingdom Metazoa; phylum Arthropoda; class Insecta; order Hymenoptera; family Braconidae; genus Meteorus; species Meteorus sp. PSUC_FEM 10030008. Next base: position 9,330 of record JABMBR010004040.1, read on the forward strand.
AGCAATTGTGGTCCGTGAAGATCACTAGAACCAAAATATGTTTTCAGGGACAAGAAAAAAATACAATTCTTATACAGTTGGAGTTTTCTCATCAAATCTAGCCCACCTGTTATCCATACTCTGTAATGATTGACGAATTAAGCAACCAGGTATTGAAACAAGTGCTAAGAATTTTCGCCCAAGTTCGCACAATCTCTTTTCAAGAAATTTAAATACCGCTTCTATGGAAATGACCTTTGAAAATGGCATGGATGCACCCAATAAATCCATTGAATAGTAGATAACGTCTGATGATTGACAATAAGATCCACGCAGAGATGAACTTCGTTGCAACGTCGGTAATCGCTTATTAATGTCATGTATTCTATCAATAGTGCAGTTTTCACTCTCAGATTTTCGGCTTTCTAGCCTCACCTCATTCAACAATGGAGATATGCGACTTTGATTTACACTCTTAGTCAGATTTGTGGTATCTGCCATTGCTTCCAATAAGAGTCTCAGCAAAGCCACCCCATCGCCCAGTGCATGATGCACACGGAACAACAATGGAATCCGATTTCTCATTGAATTGTTATCGACAGTCGATTTAGGACATTTTCTAGCAATCAAAATCTCCCAATTCAATGAGTGATGATGTGGGAGTGGTTTATTACATGCCCCGGCAATTATCTTGTGCAGATACTCATCAGATCCATTATCACACGTTTCATTACACTCTTCATGCTTGTTATCATCATCGTCCAACCAACGTATACGTTCCTCTAGATGGATACATTCGCTCTTCTTCCAATAATGGTATCCGTAGTCTTTCGCCCGAACCCAGAATAGTTTTTCAAAGTCTGACGATATCAAACGATTTTTCACTAAATTACGGAAATCCTCTAAAATATTTGTTTCGTTCGTCGTTGACTTTGACTTATCATCGGACAATTCAAGAATAGCAAGGACATTAATTACTGAAAGAGCTGATGAATCTTCCACAGCCCATACACAATCAGTTCCATCCAACAATCCCGCATAATCTTTTCCAATAGAACTTTTTAGTATCATATGGATAATTCGTCGATATACGAAAAAACATATCATTATTGAAGCGATGATGGGGGTTAATAGTGCGAAACAACTCACATTGAGCACCATGAGAACAACACTCCTCACCATCGTCTCTATCGGATGGTCAAACTAGAAAAAAATTCAGTACATAGGCTCGTAGATGAGTCAGTTATGGAAGAAATGACCTTGGCGGATTCGTTCCATCTGATAATGAAGTATTGATTCATGGATTAACATCTGAAGCGAAAAATTCACTCAAAGTGGAATGAAATGTCGAAGAAAATATAATGAATATAACGTGGAGGGAGAAGATTAGAAATCAGAATGAAACCAACAGTTGTGGTAACATTGTATAAATATATACTGAACATGTCTAATATAATAAATCCTAGAAATCTCCCAATTCGACGTCTGGAGAATATGAATCAATACTTGGTCAGAAGTGATGCGTCACACATATCAAATTCATGGAATCAATTTTTTTTCTATTGTATCATTCCAATGGAAAGCGATTCCTGAGATCCAAATTTTGAATCAAATCGTCTCATAACAAAGCCACCAAGTCTTCAATACATCCAGATATTCAAGTACCTTAGATGGAATAATATGGATATCGGCCAGCCAAGCAAAAAAGAGCCCAGTAAAAATACCCAACATAGTTGGATTTTCAGTGAATCCGTTTCCATCAATATTGTATATCCTCGTTCCGTTTCCTGATGACACATGATCGTATGTCAATGATGCATTCTCAAATGTTTCCCAAACAATGGTCCATAGATCAGTTGGTCCGTTAAATTCCATAATTTTTGTCTGCAAAAAAAGAAAAGACTAAAAATCCCTACTATAATGAACCAACAATTATTTCTCAATTATCGTGCATGTATTCTTTATAAAATTGATCATACACTTACGATATGATCAATCATGACATGTGCAAGTGATCAATACACTGTTGATGCTAAGCAACAACGAAATCTTGCAAATTCGAAACCAAGACTTATAAGCTTGATGGACGAAGCTCCACAAAGTCGCGCGTAACCCATTAATCTAATTGTACAGAACGTGACTGTATCAGCATTACATGACAATGTCAGTGACACCATTTTTTATCAAAATTCATTCCGTTTAATTGTGATTACGACTTATTCTCTATATGAGTGATGATCATGGAGCATGATAAACAAAATTGTTATCGTCTGAAATGCAATTACATTTGCAATTCTTGCATGATTGCTGGAGTGAAGTACGCAAAAAACAATTTTCACGTGATAAACGATCACACCTTCGTGATTCATAAACTAAAAGTGCCTCTTTTGTTGGAGTTAATGACATTTTTGAAATTTGCATAATCATATTTTCATCATTTGTCTTCATCTGTGAAGAATTTTGTAGAGTTTCCATCGAACCGCGTAGAAGCATTTCATGCTCATCCTCTTTCTTCTTCAAATCTAAATATTTGGTCGAAATGTTTCTCACAGCGTCATCTCGTTCTACCAATTTCTCACCAACATTCAGAAGTTGTTGTTGAAGAACGGCAATCTATGAATAAATGGAGTAGAAGTCTTTGAATAACAAAAAAATCAATTTTCTTATTTTTTAGTACTTCACTAGTGATCGTTGAACGTATTATTTATATACAAAAAACACGCAATCCAGCGAGTTGGAATGTAGTCAGACGTGCCAAACATTTGAATGGTTTCAACGAAAATCAAATACCAATTATGACTCTAACTAAGTTCGCAAAAGTCATCTACGTAATCGCAATGAATATCCTATGAACAATTTATATGAAGAAACAAGATTTTGAAGTTCGAGCATGTGACGATTGTTGAATATAACAACTTTCAGAGCTCTCGTCTACAATTCCACACGTGTACTCTATCAGTCGTATTCACAGAATGATAGAGAGCTCATACTTTTCGTTCAGGTTAGACGGGATCTCGTGAATATTTCTATTCGATGAATCTATCTACCTCACAATTTTTCCTTCTTATCGTCATATCTTTCAAACGTATTTCCCTTCTCAATTGATTTGTCATCTCTAACAATGCATCATATTTCTGTTGCCACGATCGTGTCACTTCATTTTTCAGGCTGTGTGGTAGATGATCTGTGACATTTGCTCGAAACAAATCTAATGAGAACGAATGACTACAATTATTGTGTCGAGAAGAAATTGAAAACATGCATAAAAAAAATAAATGATGACAATTCATGCATCTTATTATTCTTGCGGACTTACTCAACATTGTCATGTTCCGTTGCTCGACCTCTTTCAATTTGTTTGATAGTTTTGCATTACTTGTTTTCATCCTACGGAACCTTGACCATTGCTCGGCCTCGAAGCATCGCGATATATCAAAACTTCTTTCCAAGGAATAAATTGTATTACGTATCTCATTTATTTGCTTGATTGCCTTCGGTTTATCAGATATGAATGTATTGTCACAATCATAATCGTCATGAACATTATTCGATAATTGCTGATCTAGATTCATGAGTAATAGTATATAGAATTGGAGTGATGGAAACAGATGAGCTATTCATTTGAATTCAAAACATTTGAATTCTGCGGCTTGAACCTGCACCATCTTCCGAGAAGGTAACGCAGTATTATAATATATGTCCATTTATCCGCATTCGTGATGATAAAGCGTAACATCCGTATTGAATATCTTAGAAAATTATGATATAAATTCGTGGATGTTTATATCATCATATAATCAAATCGGGTATGAGAATTCAAAGTTATATATGAATGAAAAACAACAAGAATCCCGAAAAATTTGAATCCATTGTTGAACATGTTAATGTTTGTGTCATTTGAATTGACCATAACAATAAAATTCATAGACACAAAGTAGATTTACGCCAATTTCTCCTCATCAAATCAAATCCAATCCACATCCATCCACATCCATCCACATGCGATTAGATCTAATTTATGCGATACCACATAATGAATCTGTCTCAATCCCGTTGAGACCAATCAGGCCCCACATTCTATAAAAAATTGAAAAGTTACCAGCGACGTGAAAGAATGAGATTATTAACCTGAATTTTCATCACCCATATCCGAATTCAGATTTGACAAATAGCATCACAGAATAATCCCGGTCAGTTCTGAAGATTCAAATCCACATTCTCACCGCTTCTGAAGCCCACTGATTGGCTCCCATCACTACCCATACATGTGATCTTCGATTCTGATTACACACATCTCTCATGCTGACCCTAAAAAACATCTACCGCCATCTACAATGAAAAAATATTGTCATTGATACCAACATATTCTAGGGAGAATAAATGTTTCTCACCTGGAAATTTTACCGTTGCAAATTTGGTGCAATTGGCAAATATATGATGGCCGTTGTCACCGTATAGTGGAAACGCGTACACGGAACTGTCGGACATACAAAAATTTTAACTGTATCAATCATCCTAATAAATTTCAACACCTTCTTTGTGTTTATATTGTACTGTGTTGTAATGTGATCACGGATTATAAATCATCGTTTGTTATTGGATTAACTCTGAAGGAATAACGTAAAAAATAAGCAACCGAAGAGAAGACAACACGGACGGCTAAACGCGCGTTCGCGGAGGTAATATTGATGATTTTTCATCGTGACGCTATCCATATATTTTTCATTATACACATTCCACTATACTCGCATACATCATTGGTATTATTTTTAAGTTATTTTCGATATATTATATTCAATTGAAGCGGGCTTTTCTTTTGTTTACGCCTTGTCACTTGCGCTTTTGTTGTGTATAACCGCGCGCCGCTCACTGGGTCCAGTACGTGATGCTCATTTCACTTGTGTTGGTACTTGGCTATACCTAGTGTCTATGTGTATGTGTCTGTTAGAGCCGCGCTTCTCTGCATGTACGCTACTCATACATACAAATCCATCTTCCCCCTTTGCTTATAACCTCAAAATTCACTTCCAGATGTCCATTTTTAACAGGAAAACTCTATTATTACTATTTATATTTTATATTTTTCTTTTTTTCATGATTTAATCGGGCATGCGCTAAATATTGTGTGTATAAACGATAAGAACAATGATGTGTGAATGAAGTGGGAGGTAGGGTGATTAGCCTTGAATGTGAAAAGGTGACGATTCAAATTTATCTTCGATTTCTTCATTGGAAACTCACATGCCCATTTATATTTTCATATTTGTAATGGAATGTTAAATGCATATAGACGCGTGCCAATTAATTTTATCAATTGTTCTTGTCAATCATCATTGTGAATATCTTTGTATGTGTGTTTGAATTTTTTTTCATCTGGACATGTGTGATGATTAGCAGTAATGCTGTATCAAAGTAGATACTTGTCTATTGATACAACGAATAATTCATAGTAGACAAGTATCAACTGATATACAGTGATCGTTCATAAAAAAAAAAGAGAATGGAATAAAAATAATTTCCATGAGGTTTTGATATATAAAACGTTATCAGTTAGTGAGAAGTGTTTAGGTCGTTGAACAAGATATAATCACAGAGTCGATTGGATCCACACATGATACTTGTTGAATAAGTGTTACATAATACTTCGAAATAGGATTGACAGTTGATAAGATTGAATTTTTCTTATGATTTTTATTTTTGGTTGGAATGCAGAGGAAAATCAAACATAAAAACGAATTTTTTTTCGCAAAATGTGTGCTTGATTGTTCGAATTTTTTGATTTGTTTTGTAATTTTTATCCATACTGAATCTCACGTGTTTTTATGATTAATCCAATGAAGAATGTAAACTTAATATGCATACAATAATTTTTTATTGTGAATACATTTTATTCAGACGCATACCAATGCTATATTGAAAATGTATTTTATTTATCTTGTATAATTAATTATTGCAACAGGATTCTTATACTGTTGGTGTTGCTCATACATTATATTAGCTTTCGCAAACTCGTTCATTCCTTCACTTTGGATGGTCGTCGCGCAATCCGTCGTTAACCCGTTGGACGAGTGTCACCGGATAAGACGACGGAACGAGAGAATAAAAAAAAGGAAAAAAAAAAGACAAAATGTAAAAATGTACAAGAACTATACTTATTCTAAAAAAAAAAACGATAGTTAATTTGCATGAGAAAATCGCGGTGTCTGTACGCGTGCATTTATATATAGAGGGTCAATTATAATAATAATAATGTGAATTTTATAATTCACAGTTACTTCAATTATGAAATACGAAAAAAAATATTATGTTGTTGAGTATGTTCAAAATATTTACAATAATTGTGATTAATCCACTGTCAAACCTTTCATAATGGAACTCATGTTTACGGATTTCAGTTGTTTTGATTTTGATTGCAAATGATGTAGAGAATATAAAAATTATTTGGAATTTCTTCCACATTCGATATGTTAATTGCAGCTTTAATGATTGGACAAAACGAAAATGATTAATAGAGCAACTGTGTTAGAGATTACTCGCGAATCATCGCACCCTGTGATGAACACGAGACTATTGTTATGAAAAATCTCTAGAAATATCCGTAATTGAATGTGATGATTTATTTGAACTTTATACCATAACAAACTCGATACTACAAGTTGGTATATATATTTATATATATATAATGTCTTTGATTGGTGAATTCTGTAAGAAATGTTGTGAAGTCGCCCGTAACCTACCACAATATTTTACTGGATACAAAGTCTAATATGAAACGGCATCATCGTCACATAAGATCATTTTTCATTTATTCATTTGACTGTATGTTGTAATGCTTGAAATAAGCTGTGATACATTTCTGATAACGACATACAAAAACACATTTTCAATTATTTGTTTACATACAGTGAAGAAAGTGATGATAAACTTTGTGATTTTACAATTTTTTTTCCAGTTTGAATCTCTTTCGTGGTCAAAACTGAAAAAACAAAAAATTTCCCATCTGGTTTTGAGTAAACGTGTTGGAATATTTATATGATGAATTGTATTTATGTCATTGAAGTTTGACAAATAGTAAGAAAAAAAAAATGAATAGGTTGATATTTATATACGTAAGAAGTTTTTGTTCAACATGACGTGTGTCTAATGATGTTGAGTACGCTGTTACAGGAATTTACTGAACTAATGCTCAGGATGTGACGGCTTCAATGTATTCAACTAAAATAGATTGTGTGAAAAAAAAAACTCATTTATATAGTTACGTGTAAAGAAGGAAATAACTTTTAGAGATCAATCAAACGGTTACACAATTTTTTCGTGATATCGGTGTGAGTCGAACATGTATGGTGTACAATATGGGTTGTGAAGAGTTTTGGGGTATCCACTTTTTATAGAATGACTGAGCAAAAGATAAAGAAACACGTGAGCATCAATAAAGATTATAATACCTGCAAACTTATATTCAAATATTGTTTTCGTTGGTCCAAAATACGTCATGAATTACGTCATAAGAGGAATTCAAGTCATAATCGTGCGTCAATGATATTTTTCGTAGATTCACAATGAATTCAGGATGACTACATTATTTATTTCTATATAATGTTCCACGTGCGTTGGATAAATTTAAAATTCAACAAATAAAATCCATTTCTACTGAATCTACTTGACAGATATCATACATAACAATAAATTTTACATTTCCCTCATTGCCTTCTTTTTTTTTATATTCATTTTATTGAGAATTTGAAATTCGTTGCACGATATCAACGTACCGAATGGAATATAAACAAATGTATGTATCATTTGAAATATGATTCGCATAAATTTCCAAGGATTAACAATACAATTGAATTTCGTACGATACTTCATAGAAGGAAAATAAAATAATTACGAAGAAGAACGATGATATTAATTAATTGAAAATTATTTTCTGATAAGAGCAATGCCGAAATATTTCATACATCTATGAATTCATCATTATCAGAGTACTATTTATATATTATGTAAATTCATCAGATACAATATGGCCACTGTGTCGAGGCCATCGGATTTTATTAGAATTTTATTGTCACCAAATAGATAATCCGTATGTCTCTATAACACTCAACTAAATCTATTCTAATTCACCACTGTTGGTGAAACTGGGGTCGCTATCAAATTTTTCTGCACAATTACTCCATGCTCTTTATCCAATATCTCCAAAATATTCTCCAACATCATTTTAGTGAAATAAAACATCAAAAGAGCAAATTTGATGTGTTTATCAAGTATTCAAGTCCTTGAAACTGCAATATCAGAAGAAAAAAAAAATTATCTAGCACACATATACATACATATTAACAATATGTTAATATCAAGCGATCTATGAAAATTCATTTTGTCTATTACAGCGTATAAATATCATATAATGCAGAATTATGAGGCAACTACTCAGTAACATTAGTTCACATGTGATACACGTATTCCTCTGATTATGATAATTTTTTCTTTCGTTTTCTTCAATAACCGTCGTAATCAGAAATCGCAGAAGAGAAAGCGACAATTGGAATGTCATGATGAAAATGTGTCATATTATTAATACATGTCCATTTCATATAGACCATAATAATAAATGTATGAATGCACACGAATATATCTGTTATTTTATATTTTTTTTTGCAACAATATTCTTCATGTTGATATACATATGAAATATCTATACATGAAATTGTTGGTGAACACATACACATCACTGACAGTTCCTCCTAACGTAACATTTCCTATAACAACTACACATATACTTCAATCAATTACCTTTCTCCACTAAATGTAATATCCATCAAATCATACTTCAACGTACTTATCATCCGTATTGGTAATAGAAAAAATGAAAGAGTATTATTAATAAATTATATGCAGAGTATGTTGAGTATATGCGCTTCACAGTAGTGGAAAATGACTGATCGAAAAAAAAAAAAAAAAAATGTCTATTCATTATGAAATATGTCCTCATTTTGTTCATTTCCTATGAAATCTTCTCATTATATATACATGACAATTTAGAAGCGAAAAATAGGAAAAAAAAAGAATCATAGTATTGAGATTATTTTTCCGCGAATGAAAATTTATGAAAACGAATGCAGAGCACGTTCGGTGTTAGATTGCAATGTATGAGAAAAAAAAAATTATGTTACGTGGATGAACCACGTGGATATTACAAATATATTTATTCATATTGCTATATGGATATAAAAATTGTACATAAATAAATATGAATATGCATTTATACCAATGGAAGACGATTGTGTTTGAACATCGGATATAATTTAGCAAAATCAAATGCTGTTACATGACGATATTCAGTAAAACTCACAGTAACCTGTTTTGCGTCAGCATTCAATCGAACACTCCATTGGTAAGATTTGATGGGGAGTGATGTAGAAGGTGAATGAGAGAGGTGAACGGATATAAAAAAAAAATGTTTAAGTGCGCATTTATATCATGATGAGAAAGATAGACAAAAGCTAAAGAAATAGATAGGGAGGTAATGGCGACATGTCCTCGGCGCCTCAAACATATTATATAGCTGTGACGAGGTGGCGGTCAAGTGTCAAGACTCTCTCAGTGTTCTTATGCGCATTTAATTGCTATCCCAAGACACGCAAAACGACTGCCTGTGGGGCGAGTGTAAAGAAAAAAAAAAGTAAGAACAAAAAAAAAGCTTCGTTGCTGACGTTTGTTCGGTTTTTTACTTTCCTTTTTTTTTTCTTTTATTTCTCAGTAGAATTTATTCTGCGAGCAATGTCTGTGTCACACACATTCATTTTCATAATTAGTTCACAGTGTGAATGTTTCATGGAAAATGTGTGCGACTGATACAGCGTGGTCTGCACCATTTTAAGATGTATTGCTGCATTTGTGTATATATGTATATAGGTAGTGGTTTGAAATTTTGCAATGTGTACTTTTTTCTTATGTAGTGTGTATACATCTATGTATGTAACGTTGGTGGCTTGTTAACGACCAATCTGAGTGGACGCGCGTGCTCCTCTGTCATTGCTTACTGACGAACCGTCGTACTCGATAATGAGATGTATGTATACATGTATGGATGTATGTATAAATTATATATGTCATAATACCTTTTACAAATGGGATATTGGAAGTGCTGCGTATTCATTGCTACGTATGATGAACATCCACAATACAATGATAATACAATTCAATTTCTAAATTATAAATTTAATGAATGACGTTTTATTTATTGTATGGAGGCAGATTTTAAAATATTCAAAAGTCTTCGGGAAAGTTTGAAGAGTTGTATACAGTGATGAATTGAAATGTTGGAAAGTTTTTTACAACGAATCTTTTTTTTTTTTTTGTTGGAATGATAAATGAAAATGTGAAATGAATGTAGATGGCTAGTACGTATGAGAAGATAGTTAATTTAATAAATTGTTTTTTTTTTGTACATGTTGAGTAGCGTATGGGCACGTGGTTTATGGGATTTATCGAAATGAATGAGGTTGATGTGAAAATAATTTTTTCCACCTTTCAATGAGTGCGGGTTATAATTCAAAATGGGTTCTCTATTTGATTATGTCTGAAAAAAAATTTCTGTGATTGTTTTGTTTTTTTTTTTTTTTGATTCAACATTATTTCATTTCATGGTTATTTCCTTCTTGTTTTCACTGTTGTTTTAAGTGTTTTAGTACAAGGTTGTTGCTAAGTGTTGTTAATATACTAATGAAAAATATAAAAGTGGTATTAATGAAGTATTATTGTTTGCAATAAAATTTTTGAATACGTTTATATATGAATTTCCACTTTTTTCTCTACTTCGTCGCTTCCTAATATTTCAGTTTTTAAATTCACTGCGTATATTTATCTTGACCATTAGTGTGCTATTAACATAAACAAACACATTCTAATTGTGGAGACAGAGAGAAACGCTGCTATTGGATGCTATTGGAAAAATGATTATGTGGAACATTCTTTGATGCTTCCAGATTATTAAATAAGAAAAATTATTTAATAGATTTTGTTAACGTCAAATGAAGAATTTTAAAACATCAAAACTAACATGCATCACTACTGTAATTTTCCTCGAATGTAACAAATAATTTGTTCTTTCGACCCAGACTTGTTTTATCCTTATTGCCATTTGTTTTCCTGTTTGGAATAGAATTTTTGCATCGTCCTAGGAGACGAATTTTGATATCAATCATAAATATACCCAGAAAATATATTCGTCATTGTCATATCATTGCCATGAGAGATTTATCATGTGAAAATGGAGGGGAGGGAAACATCAACAATTAAGGAGATTTTAAGTATTTTCTCTTCAATTTTTTCTCTACTGTCACCTTCCAAAAAATTCCTAACTGACGTGGAAGATAACCTGATAGTTCAGGTTTGCGCTTAGTTACTTTTGTTTCCTTCTTTCTTGCCCAATTCTTCTCTCTGTAATTAATATATTCGATCACGAATTATGAATGTATTCATGATATGTCCACGTTTCACTTTCATATCGGGTGTTAATGGTATTTCCCAAAGACAAATCATCATTATATTTCAATTACTCAATATTTCAGTGGGGTTTTTTATCATTGAACAAAAGTAGAAGAACAACAACAAATTAATAACGATTATCATCATCGTTATTTGAAAATAACAGAATTACTTTTCGATTTTATATATCACAATAAATCCTTATTTTACTGCTAACAATTTACGTTCATTATCAACCGAAAAATCCTTGAATTTATAAAAAAAAAATTTTCTCTTCATCTTTACGTTGTTACATGTTTATTTGGGAATTTTAGAATAACATCTAGTTAACGTTCATGAACACGCACATGAGCGTATCTCTCTTGCTCCTTCGTGATATCACGAATTGGACATTCTCTCATTCATCCATGTATGAATTTATGTGGCGCTTTGCGTGCGTACTGTTTGTATGTACGTGTGTATGTTATGTCTTATTCTTTCTTCAACATAATCTCTCAAGATTCTGCGCAATATAAATTGAATGACAAGCAGGAATAACAAATAACCCATGACTTATAACGAGTAGAAAAAAAAAAGTTTGATCGCGTGCAGTTTCTATTATTCGTTCTATGAAAATTCCACAATTACGAATATTCTTCGAAATTTGGAAAAAAAAAAACATCTCAATCAACATTCCAAAAATGCCGGTACACCATTAATCATCAACAGTACTCTGTGAAAAAATAATTTTCTACAGTTTTGATTGTATACATTTCCAAACTTAATTGACCAATTACATTTTTTTAACCACTGAATTCTGACGAAGAAATTAACTTATCGAATTGTGATAAGGGACATTCTATACAATGACATAATACTGGCGGAAAAGTGAATTAAACAAATAAAATTCTCAACGAATTCGCTTTCAACAACATTTGTGTTGATGTTAAAAGAAGTATTATCACCGAATTCATTTGATAATATGACAAACTATCATTTAATTCCTTCACTACAAAGCCATCTATGTCGATATAAAATATTGCAAACTAGAGTACATACCTGCTAATCCCATCTCAAACACTTCTAAGTGACTCGTCTTTTCAAATCCAACGTTGATAAAATTTTCCGCTTTTCTATTCTTTCTGTTTCACTCGTTGAAATATTATTTTTACTCTATTACTTTTTTTTTTCCTATTTTATCTGGCTTCAATTACTGTGGTAAAAATAAATACAACTACGATGATGACGACGACGACGACGACGACGACGACGACGTCGACGGTCACAGTTTGTTGGCTGTCCTATTTATCGGCACAGATCCAAATGGTCTCGAGCCACTCGCGTGCTTCGACACTGTCCACGAGTACACGCTACAGACTACACACTATATATCTGTATATATACATATATGCGTGCGTGCTATATGTACCACGTTCGTTCACAAGTGAAACAATTAATAAATTGGAATTGTGGTTAACAGGTTTACCAGAGAGTGCGAGAGAAGCTAAGCAACGTGTAGTTACACTCTCGTTCGCGTTATCTCAACACACTCGCGCGCAAATGTCTTGTTTATTTTTATTATTATTTCCTCCACCACTTTGCGATCATCCTCTCATTTTCTTTCATTCAATCTTCACGTCAATTTCTTTTGTATCTCCACAATATTTCATTTATCATTCTGCAATTACTTCATGTTCTTTTGTTCCATCCCTCCCGTGATTCAAAGTAGAAAAGGAAGAAAAAAAAAAGGAAGAAACGATAATAAAGAAAAACCCCCGATAAATGACAGTAATGAAATTCAAGGCATATTACGAACAAATGTTAACGCAATTAAAATGATGAGTTGACTCTATATAAGAGAACAAAAATAAATTCTGGTCGAGGACACTCTGTGCTCTTGTTAGTTTCACGTAAATTCGTCGTGGCCATTTGCGCTGTATTTCTCATTTTCTTCTTCGTCTTGTCTCTTGAGTTGACAACGAATAATCCGCAGTCTTTGCCCATCGCGTGCGCGACTGATAGAAATAAGATACATCTATATATGTATGTATGTTTGTATTCTTCTGTATATGTATGAATGTATGTGCATGTATATTACACTGAAATTGTCGTACACCGTCCCCTCACGACGAATGATGAACAATGACGATGCGAAAATGTTGATTGTAAGAAAGGGGAATGAAAAAGGAGGAAGATGGGTTATCGTTTGTGTGCCTGATAGCTCTTTTTTTTCTCTCTTGCTCTTGTTATATCCATATAAGTCTATCGTACAGTTCGAGACCTCTCACTCAACGTCGTCGGCCTCCTCTATCGGTCTCTTTCTTTCTTTCCTTTATTTTCCCTCGTTCTCTTTTTTTTTTATTTTCTTTCTTTTTTTACATTATACTAGCTCGCTATCTGACACTAGACAACTCGACGGCCCGTCGGCAACTGGGAAACAGCTGTAAATGCACTCATGTTTTGCGCCTCAACATCAACGCCACAAGGCAGACTTCAAGCGCGCGCAGTGCGATATATAGTGGGGACAAAAACCAAAGAGGCAGTGAGGAATAAATGTATGTGGTGTATGTGTATTTATAAATGTATGTAGAAAATAAATATGCAGATATGTATGTTGGAAAAGGTGTTAGACAGTCAGAATTTTGGCAGTGAGAGATTACAATTTTATTTGATCGACTTCAATTTCAACCTGTGACAACACCATTCTCGTATTCATAATGTGAAAAAATTTAACATTTGAGCTCACCCATTTCGTATGCGAATCGTTATCAATTAGTAGATGTTAAATAATTCTCAATGTGCGATTTGGAAAGTTAAAATTTTAATATCAATTATGACATTGATGTTGATGGTTGAGACAAACTGTTTTCATTTATATTTTGAGTTTAATTCAAAGATGAGAAATTAATTTTCATTTGCCTTGAGTATTTGTTTTATGAGAATAGAGGATATTACCAATCTCATTGATTGCTGATTTGAAATTGATTTTTTTATTCTCCCACTCGAGGAAAAAAATAAATAAATAAATAAATCATTTCTTATCTTGTGCAATTCTGATTTCAATAGAAACTTATTAATAAATTTATATATTTCAAGATATATAATCTACAATTTAATAAGTTGAAATTTTCGTATTATGAAGATTTGTGATATGTCATGGATTATACTTGACGTAAGACACTTTTGTGTTGTATATAGAAATTCAAATAATTTATTTCATCAATAACTTTATGTTAAGCAATGAACATATTAATTATGTTTCTTTCATTCCCAGATTTCTCCATCAACCCAACAAGGAATCAATGACTCAAAATGTATATTCACACGGATAACTAAGACATTCAGTATTGTAAATACAGAGAAAATTAATCTGTTGAAAAATATATCTATTCGACAATGAATGTTGGAGGAAATAAAAGAACATGATGAGATGTGTTTTTTTTCAATGCTCATTCATGCTAATGTGTATACCTGCAAGGAAGAAAATATCAAATCTGAAAATTGATGGTATGGTTTCATAAAATCACACACAAATATAATCAAGCGAGGAAGTCGTATAACGTTCATGTCACGAGACGATGAGAAGATCGACGGATATCAGATGTGCCATGATATTTTGATATAAATTAGTGTAGAGGGTCCTGATCTGTACACAAATTCTTTTGCTATGGAATATTCGTATATTATCACACTGCAAATCGTATTGTGAATATTTAGAACAGTCAATGTCTACATTTGCAATTTGACGATGGACTAATTTATTCTGCGAACTGATCAATCGAACAATTTTCATTTACGAATTTAAATGTGACAATATCATCTATGTCATGCATGTGTACATGCATTAATTATAAATTTTTACTTTGTTTTGTTTATGTAACCTCCAAGGAACTATGCGCATCAATAATAATTCTTACACTGCAAGTCATGGCCATTGAGGAATACCTACGTTCTCCTCTTTTTTTATTTATTTGTTTATTATTACGAGATTTATTTTTCAATCACCATCACGTGTCCTTATTTTCATACAAAAAGGGAAACATTGGAAGACATTTTGATAAAAATTTTTGCACATGTGCAACATTTCCTTTGATGAATTCCTAACAACTGCGGAAACTCGTTGGATTGAAATGAAAAAGTCTTTGCTTTGTTTCACTTACACGAACAAAATTCATTGATTGGCACGTGTTCTTTATCATTATTTTTTTTCTATTGTGAAAGCCAGTAGGGAATTAATCAGTCCCATAAGTCGATTTGTCAAGTGAACGTAAACAAAATGAACCCGGAAATTGTGAACATATTTATCTGCATATCAAGTTAATGTATTTACCAATTATAATTCTGTTTTCGGTATTGAACAAATGGGGGTTGTAGTAATTAATTCAATTAGTGTTCATTTAAACTTCTGTAATAAATAATAATAATGTGTGGGTGCATTGTGAACAAAGCGATTGCCGTGAAGTGACTCAGATTATGCTTTGAGATAAAACAGAACAGTAGCAACAAGTATATGCACAGACAGCGTATGCGCTCGCGTCAAACGCGAGTGTGTGCGCTTGTTCCTGTTGACGCGCCGTATAATGAATCACATTGGACGTGCCGCGTCGTTGTCAACGCACCATGTGTGTTTATATATTTCTCATCATATTTAATGATTATTTGGACACGAGCTTTACTAATGTTTGTTTCAAATAATTCGTTTTGATGTATAAAAATATTGACGAGAAGTTTTCTCAGACTTTCTGTAAAAAAATGAATTAATTCTGTTTTTGGTTAATTCAGTTGCGATCTTTTGATAGCGAAAGATTATTTGAAAAAATTTATCTAAGTACGCAGTTATATCCCTAGGAATATTCTCAATTGAACTATCTAAAATGATAATAATGTCACCCACAATCAACGAATAATCGACGCCCACGATTTCAACTCGGATCTATTTTTACCACTTCTATTCTCCTCCTCCACCTCTATTCTTCTTTTTTCATTGTTTCTATCCACATCTACAATACAATTACCTGAACAATTAATGAAGTTTTGGTTTTACATAGCGGAAAAATGTTCCCTTTCAAAAATTAAAATTAACTTCTAGAAAATTCATTTCATGTCTGATTACATTCGCAATCATTTTTACTTCTACATCGTGAATCAATTCACGATTGAAAAAAAAACATCTCAGTGTGTTTTTTATTGTTGTTTTTTTAATTCTGTACGACAACGTCAATTCTCCACATCATTCTTCCTCTTCTTTATACGCTCTACTGATTTTTTTTATTCCCAATTATTAACGTAGCTTCATTGTTAATTACGTTTTTATATAAAACGTATGAAACTGGAATTTTTTTTTCTTTGTCACTCAGTTATCGGTATGATGATGATGACTCGGCGCGATATCGCGTATTTCGCGCACTTCATTTTTTTTTCTTGCTCGTCGTTGAATATGTTTATTATTAATTTTCTTCAGCTTTTTTTCTTCTGCATTTATGTGGCAGAAAAGTGTAAGGTCGTTGTGGAATCTCCCCGGAGGCAACATCGGCGCCAACACTGTACATCTTTTAATGTATATAATACATAAACACTGCCGCCAATCAAATCATGAGCGCGGCAATGAGATTATTGCATGGAAATATTTCCTTATATTTAACAATGTAACGTATAGTTTATGATACTGTGTAAGAGTGAGACTGCCAATGTGTAATATAAACGCGCACGCGAACGATTGCCACGCGGAACTGTATACATACAACAAATGTATACATACAAATCTGTTTTTTCATAAATAAATTTTTGTAGAATAAATATTATGTGCATAACCGTTAGTGGTGAACTCGGTTGACCCATCGCACCATCATCATTGCATTTATTTTTTTTACACCAATAAAAGGATTATATCACTAATGACATAGCTCTGTTCAATACAACAATTATTTATTTAATTATTTATTTAT
>JABMBR010004051.1:0-26704 GCA_018881525.1 Meteorus sp. PSUC_FEM 10030008
ATATAATATAAAATAGTAATAGTGATAAAATAGACTATTAAAGAAAAATTATAAAGTGATAAAGAACATTAGTGAGAGAGCCTAATAGATTTGCTATTAATTTTTAAAAGTGCTCCTTTTTTCATTTTTTTTTCTTTCATTTTTTCTCTTTCTTTTATATATTGTTGTAATGTATAACACGAACTCGATTAGAAAGCAGTCAAACTGCTGCAGCTATACCCAAATACATTGACATTTGTTGTTTTTTTATCAAATGATGTAATTAATCAATTAAACAAATTATGGAATGAAATTGAATAACTTGAAAATGTATCCGCGTTCTTTGTATGAAATTATTGAGCACTATAAATTATTCAATGACTGAAAATGACGATGAAAATAATTTTGAATGGTGAATGAACATTGAAAATTTTCACATTCAAAAGGGAATTATCGAAAAATCCCATCACTTTTCACATCGAGTGTAAAATTTTTCATTTATCGAAACCTGCTTTGTATTTATTTCTTTATTCTAATTTTTTTCTCTCTCCATTCATTTCAATTCCAAGTATTCTTTACAAAATGAGTACAATAATTAATTGGGTGGGTGGGACAAGGTGGATTCAACTCTTTGGGTATAACTGCAGAGTTTAAAGTAAACTATTTTTCTGTAATTTTCTTTAAGTACTTCTTAGCATTTTTTCTTTTTCTATTTCTTTCTTTTCATATTCTTTTATGAAGATCTGGTAGGTAAATTAAGTAGCATAAGGGGTGAACACGTACATAGCTTGCTGCTGAGAGGCAATCTGCGAGGCAGCGAACATCTGGGTAGCCAGGGCACTGGGGAACAATCACCAATGCTTAAGTTAGTCGAAACGATAATAATCTAAGTTGCTTGTCTGTGCTTGCTTGTGAGCCGATGTACTGCGCGTACAGGTTTGATTCTAACTTCAAAAGGTCAATTAGACTATTCAGATCCAATCATTTGCAGTAATTTTCATCCGACACAACACACATATACACTTGCATATATCTATATGCAATAAATATATGCTGTATCTTCATATAATTGTATTAATCTTGTATATAATTATAATTGTTGGAATCAAACCGCTCGGCAGTTTAACAACTGACTAAATAAAACATCCTAACGTAAAAAAAAAATTTTTTTCATCTATTTTCATTCATAGAAATAAATCATGAACAAATCACGTTCGATATTGTCATTGTAACTATTAAAATTGTTCGTATAATTTTTAATATGCCATTTCCAGTGACCTGGCAATCTATAAAAATTAATTTCGTAGTTCCTGATTTTACAAGTGATATGTAAAATATCGACGGTGTCCAACCGTGTTTGAATATTTATAATAAATCTATAAACTCTATAGATTGTTCAACAATCGTTCGACATTTTTCAATATACGATGAAAGATAAATTAACAATTTGTATAACCGCTCACCTGCATATAGCGCTTTGGCTGTATGCCGGGCCTTCAGTAACGCTGAGAGCTTGTCCAACTTGAGTTTGTGTCAGACCAAGGGACAATCGTCGAAGTTTGAACGCCTTGGCAAACTCCTTAATCTCGTCCAGGTTAATTCCATCAACAACGTTATTTGTGGCTTCGTTGATTGTCGGTTGATCTGATTTAAAAGAAGAATAAACAAAAATTATAGAATTGATATTAGCATGATATTTCATTTATTTTCTTATTCATTGCACCAATTCAAATATTGTTGCGGCATAAATTTTCTTTAGTTTATTATTTATGTAAATTTGTATGTTGGAAATCGAGAACGCGTCATTAATGCTTTAATCCACTGTGCGGCATCGTTTATAGTTTCCGTGAGAGAGCAATCCATATAGATTTCTCTCTCCCTTTACCTCTCTCGCATTCTCGTAAATATTTCAGCTCGAATGAACACGCGGTATATAAAGGTACCCGCACATGTCTCGCGCGCGCTTGCAATTGCTGTATATGCGCTATAAATATATGTGTGTGTGTGCATATACCAGTAGCATTTCAGAACAGCGTGCAATAAACAACGCGCCCCTGACATGACGACAATGTGTCTCTTCAATTTGAGCATTGCGCGTATTCGAATGTGGGGCAAAAATAATAGTTATCACTTGATGAACACACACGAATGGGAAATTTGTTCGAAATTTCATTTTTTATCCAAGAAAATGTTTGGAAAATCGATTGATTTTATATTGCTGTTGATTTAATAATTATTGAAAAAATTTATTACTCGGTGAGTCACTCAGCAAATCATCGTCATCGTCTTTGGGACTATGCATACTGCTCGGCGATGCTTTTACTCCAACAGTACCAGGACCATGTGTGGTGGTAATGGTAATTTCTCCATTGCTTGATGCCAGTCTGTTGAGTGCGGATGCAGCAGATACCGCGGGACCATTCAATGGTGATGATTGTTCTGGTCTTTCTCTGTGGTGCTTATCTGTCGTCTAATTGAACATATCAAACAATTAATGAGACTTTTTTATGTGGTAGGACATTTTGACAATTGTATGTGAAATGGATTATCAATTAGAATTTTAGAATTGAGTTGGGAGTTTGGCAAGTGGAAGAATTAGAGAAAATTGTTTCATATGTCATTTATGAAATTACGAATTGGGTAATTGAGCTATGCTACGTTGAAGCAGAAACTCCAAATTTTTTCACGAACATTTTGACTTTCTACATTCAATTGTTGATGTACCAGCTACTGAATCCAAAAGGAATCATCACTGCCTCATATTCCATATTGAATGACAACCAAAGGACTATCTCTACTGATCCAAATCCTGACATCACGAATAGACAAAACATTTCAGTCATATTCCATGCCACCATGATGAAAAACGATAAATACCTGGTAGTGGTTAAGGTGTGAGGTATTCCGATGACTATGTTGCTGTTGTGGTGATGTTGTGAGAAGTGGTTGTTGCGATGCTTGGGCAGCTTGGACTGCTTGGGCAGCTTGCGCTTGGGCTGCTTGAGCTGCTTGAAGAAGTTGTTGTGGTTGCATGGCATTTAGAAATTGCTGACTCGCCGAACTATTACCCAATAGGTGTGGTAGAGATGCTGAATTTAAGCCCAACCCAGTAGCAAGATTTTGACTCGTTGGCACTGGACAACCATGAAAAAAAAAATAATCTCAAATCAATTTACATCAAATCTCTAAAACAATCTCAATCAAACTTTGTATCACTCACCATTGCTCGCTGGTGCATTCATAATATTCTGTGGTTGTGCGATTGACTGAAGATTAGCAAGAGTTGTCGAAACAACTTGGCCATTACTCAACGCCAAATTAACCATTTGATTATTCGTAACATGACTGACAGGAATTGTGAGTATTGTTTGCGTGACAAGACCTGAAATAACCCAAATCAATAAATGCACAAGAATTATTTATCATTCCCCTCCCAATGTAAATAAATTCAGTAACCGCATCTATTCGATAATTCTGAAGGAGTTTTCACTATATTCTAGTTTGGAGATTTTCATTAAATGTACATCGTTCATCTTGTCTATTCTGTCCTTATCTGGATAAAGTTATCGAATGGTTGTAGACATATAGAGAAAGACATGGTGGGGGAGAAGTGGTGGTGAGATTATTAAGCAACGTATTATATAGAGGGCATAGAGTGAGCAAAGGATATTGGTGTGTGTAGTTGTATGGTTGCTAGTACAGTTGGCAAACTATTATCGCCATCTTGGGCATAGGTACGTACCGGACTTGTACTGGGCGATGGGCAAAGGACTGAGCTGCCTAATCATACTTAGAATAGTTTCGGGATTATCTCCTATAGTTTCACCCCCTTAATCTGATTATCTGCTACATGCGCTTAATATGATTACTGATCTTGAGAATATTTGGACTGTGTACATGTTTAATAGGCTCAAGTTCAACAATATTCTCAATATTCACAATTAATCATTATTGATATTTAAATAATAACAAAGCTAATGAAAATGTATAAACAATTATGATTCAGGATAATAATTTATTAGAATTGTTATTGAAATTGAAGACAATCCGTTGTGCCTCCTTGTGATCAATTTATCGTTATATTCTGTAATTGGATAACTTTATTTAATGCAGTTGTGAATCTTCCCCTCCACAAGTTTGAGAGATTGCTGAGGAACTGTACAGAACTTGAGTAAAAATGAAATTATCGTGGGTCGTAGTTGATATAATAACGGTTGAATGCCCCGCGTACTATTGCAATGTCCAATGTGAGAGCAGCAAAGACGTCAGAGATGTAGGCAAGTACGTGAAGGTGGTGGTGGTGGTGTGTGTGGGCGTTGAGAATAACGATGAAGTGAAAGCGAGATAGAAAGATACATTGAGAAAGGATGGAAAGTGTATGAGAGACGGTGAGTATAGTTGTGAGACGTTAATTATACATTGAAATTAGTTGCAGAGTTTGCCCCGCTGTTCGTTCAAGTCTGGAGTGACTAAGTATGGAGGACGAACAAGATCTGGTTCAAACTGGCCGATCGTGTAGATATTGTATGAGGATATTATTCATAACACCGTTAGATTCACGATTGAATAATAATATTTGTGATTGTGCAAGGCATTGGATATTTCAATCGTGTGTTGTAATATGAAGGCGTTTCAACGGTGGAATTTGTTCCTGTTTCGATTTGTACGTTATGATTTAATGATTGAAGATAGTTGAGATGTTTAATAAAAATTTATCTGTTGAGTGTATAAATGAATGTAAGAATTTACCTTGAGAAGTTGGGATGAATAATTGGGCGCCTTGAATTCCCTGTACCAATTGACCGGAAGTTAAAATGAATTGAGGCATTGCCACAGGCTGAGGTTGAGATAATAATTGGGGCAATGTTGCCATTGGCGCTGAACTTGGTGGTAAAAGATGTGATGATGCGGTGGTACTTGACGGAGTTGGTACAGTTGCTGCTATATCATATTATTGAGAGTTGATTAGTTAATTAATTAATTAATTGAATAATTATACGAATGGATACTGTTGGATTCGATGAATTAAATTGTTGTGACATACCCGATGCGCTCACTGTGAGATTTAGTGGTGTGTTGATTAATTGATTATTTGACAAGCCTGCTGACATTCCCTGTAAACCAGCTGCTAACGATGCAACTTGTGGTAAATTTTGCAAATTTGCTAAATTTTGAAGATTTTGCAGTGTCACCATTCCCGCCACTGAAATAGGATTGTCAGAAATTATTTACTGTCTATTGCTCAACGTGTTAATTTTATTTTGGAACATTACTGGTGTGATTTCAGATATTTGACTTCTTCCAACGAAATTATTTTCAATATTTCTACAAAAAAAAATCACATCGAATCAATTGTCAGTTCAAAAGTGTTTCGTATAATCAAAAATCAACTTTTTTCATTCACAAATATCACTCCAGTGTTGTTAAAATGAGTAAAATGAATTTTTATAAACTAACTTGTGCCATTGAGATCTGCTGAACGTTTGGCATGGCTCATATTGTCCGGCGATGGACTGCGTCGTCGTTTTCTTGAATTTCGAAAATCATCCAACAATATTTGATGTTCATTAAAAACACCGGACGCAGGTTCAGGACTTCCTGCACTACTCCTATCACTTTCCTGCAAACAAATAAACAAAAAACAATTAATACAAACCTACATAAATAATTATCGTCATTCCATTTTTCATTTTTACATCCACTCGAATCATTAGTGCACTAACGCACAACTTGAAATAATTCTTTTCAGGTAATAAAGCGAATGCCTTCATACAATAATAATAACGATGATTTATAAACCGATTAATTTTATAATAATTAATGTGCATAATAAACATAGACATAAATTGGATGCAAGAATACATTTTGTTGCCTTGCAAGACGATCCTAATTAGAATAAATCGATGGTGAAGATATATTTGTATGTGCAGAAGGTACAATGTAATATACACCTCAGTAGAGCTCCATTTGAGATCTATTTCAGAACATGGCGACGATGATATTTATCAAACTATTTTCTCTACTGAATAATTTAAATTAAATTCATATATAGATATAAATTCCTGATAGAAATGGATGTGAATTCATAGATTGTGATAGCAATCTTGTTATTTCGTATCTTACATTTCGATAATCTTTTACCAACTTTATTTTTGTCAAGTTGTTCCATTGCGCGCGATTGTTATCAACGTGGGAACAACAGCGGGCGAGTTAGTACACCAACAACCAGACAATAACTACACACACGACACTATAGAAAATTGTATGAGTGTGCATAAGTTGTGTAATTGGATAAAACATAAATTGAACATTGAAAAAAAAAAAATGTTTCATTCTGTATTTTTTTTTTACTGGCAAATACGAATTGTGAAAAAGGGGGTTGTTGAGTGGGATTTTGCGTTCTTATCAAGCCTCGTTCTACCCATTTGAATTTTTGTTAGCTGTGACGTTCGATAGGACGTAAAAAAAAAATTAACGATGAAGCCCGGTCAATGGTTAACGAATGAAAATTGCCACCATAGAAAGGTGGCCGTCGAATTTTTTTTTTTTTTTCCACGTAAATTCGTAAACGATGTCCCAAGCGATATGGGTTACACTGAATATTAAATAGTCGCACGAAACAAAAGAGAAGAACGAGTGAGAGAAAGGCAATAAAGAGGGGATTAGGTGAAATGTATGTGGGTTCAGTGTCATTCTTTCACCAATAGAGATATTCATTTTCGTTTGTGTGGAGCTGTAAATAACAAAGAAGAATGGGAATATGCACACGTGTAATGTTGAGTTTTATAAAAATATTGATATTGAGTATCAATAGCTATGAAAAATTCAACTCAGTAAATCTGTATCCGTTAAAAATGATTGAATTTTGATAAATAAATGAAAAAAAAAAAAAAAAAAACGAACAGGAATGGCAAATAAATTTTTATATATCATTCATTATTCGCTGCATATCATATTCTGAATTATTCTGTTAATTTTTTCCATACATTCCCCCATCCCCATGTAACAAAATATTAAAATGCGTTGCAATAAACATTCACGTCAGTTTCGACCAAATATAAATTATTATATACAACAAACATAAATGCCTTCTAAATATAATGAATACATAAAAAAAAAGATATGTCCATGTATCCATATGAAATAAAACAAAAAGTTGATTCAGTCGAGTTGAACGAATAAAAAATTGCCAAGCGCACGGGTCATATCACTAATGCGAAAAAAGCCAAGTCCGTCGATGCTGAAAATAAAAAAAAGATATAAAAATGACCACATACAAGGCTTATGGCAAAAATGTACCCGGGGATAAAATGGGTGCGATGGGGTGGTGGGAGAATGCGCGGCAATGAGGGAGCTGGAGGATACAGAGAAGCAACGCCGTTGGAAATGTAACAATAAACATTACTTATCGACGGTGGCCTTTAACAATGCTCGACGTGTATCGGGAGGGATGATGGGACATTGGAAGGGTGAAAGAGGGGTGCAGAGGGTGGTTCATTGGCTCACCCCTTTGCTTTCGTATAAAAACGCAAGTTTGGTGAATTTTTTTTTTTCATTCGCTTTTATTCTTCGGTGTATTTGTGTATTTTTTTTTTTTTTTTGCAATAAAGTAATTTAACTGTTTGAATTATGGTTAATTCCTATATATGGCTTTATACAGTCCATGGTGCCTCTATATATCCATTGATTAGTATTAATGACTTAGCTGCACTCATTTTATCCAAATAAAAATAATTGGATTTGGCTGTGGAATCTCCAAACCCCCTCGATGTTATTTTTTTATTTATTTTATGCATATTTATATGTATAGACACATCTATACAACCAAATCCTATATGTTGAACTATCGCAAAAATACATTAGTATCCATTTGCAGTTAATAAACGATAGGAGTTGTGATACTTCAAGCTTAATGGTGTGTCCACATCGATAATTTGCATTTTTATATTTGCAATGAAAAAATTTTCACAATTAATGTTTAATAACAGAAAAAGAACTGAAGTCACAGACAATTTTTTTTTACTCTCAATATTCTCAATTACCACTCGCAATAGTAATCATAATAATTCTCAATTATCAACTGTGATAAATTTCTTTTTCAATAATTCACATTCATCATCAAAAAAAGCAAAAAAATGATTACACTAAAATGCGTCGTTTTATTGTCTTTGAATGATCTGCATACGTAATACGAATTGATTATGAATGAGGATACACAAAGCGTATGAAATAATGAGAAAAGAATATGAAAGTGGACATTGGTAGAAGAGTACAGTGACAGAAAAGAGGCGAAAGAGAAAGATTTGCAATTATCACGTGGTCATTGTAAACTGGTGTTATCGGTAGAGTAGAGAAGCCCACGAAACCCTTTCTCGGGCCCGCTAGTCGGTCGCTTTGTCTGTAAGTGTAATTAGTCGAGGAAAAGGAGGATAGTTGAAGGGTGAGAGAGACGAAAGCTGCGAGGGGGGTAAAATAGGGTGGTTGGATATGGCGCAGAGATGTTCGTCCAGGGTATGCAGAATTGAGGTGGCTCATCCAGAATATCCCACTCCGAGTGCTCACTATGCGCGCCATTGCTCTCATGTACATTCCTCTCTCACTTTCACTCCACCCTTCACCCTTCCAACTCATTCCTCACCCCTCAGTACTCATTCTACAACCCCACCACTCTTGTGCACCACACCTTATTTATATGTAAATGAGCTTCATTTCATGATATTAATGTTTCATCCAAGTACGGAAAAGAGTGAGTGAGAGGAGAACCGAGCGGCAATGAAGGGAGGATGGTAGATGAGATAGTGGAGCCGACTCGGCGCGAAAAAGGGGTGTTTTTGGATTGTATAAATATATATAGGGGATGAGGTCGTGTGAAATGGACTTGGTGTTATTTTTGTCATCTTCTAATTTTTTTTTTTTTTTTCACTCATCTAATTTTTTTCTCAAATTCATCAATTCAAATGTCTACATTTGCGTTTCAATATCAAAAAAATTTCTGTCATTTTTAACAACTCCACTTGACAAAACCTAAAGAACCCATCAAGGAAAAAATACAAAATCCAAAACAGAAATAAACTCGCGTGACGACTGCAACTAATTAACAGACAACGTCCGTTAACAATAGATAGAATATTCGTAATGTTGATGTGTAAAGCGTCCATACATATGTATAAACTTGTATTCTTGGCACGTGTATACTCACATAGAAACAGTGAGTGAGAGGCTACTATAGATAATGACCGATTTATCGCAACGACTAGAGCGTGGCAGCGTGGTAGACAGAGTCCCATCAAGCCCCTAGTGGGGTAAATTAACAACAGACAAGCCACTTGAAACATTACCAAGCTTTCCTATACTGTATCAACGCGGGGGCAGTGTACGCCGCGGTGAGAATGAGGTGGATGAGGGTGGCACAATAAGGGAGAATCTGCGAGGAGTGAGAACACAAAGTGGGTGGCGGCTTTTCACCCGTTACCTTACTCAACATAAATTAGAAACGATAGAAAGGGTAGATTGTGCAATGCAGCTACATAGACGCATTATATATATATACATTTAGCTATGGGGGATGTAAATGTATGGAACAATATTTATGCGCTCGCGAATCACTCGCTACCGCACCCGTCTTATTATTAACGTATCGTTAATCATCTTCTTACCGATACTTAGCAAAGACGTATTCGTGTTTTAATCATCATTGTCATTGTGTGGAGTATGATGATAATGTACATATACAGGGGGATGAATGTATATGTGAAGATGTATTTATGGTATGGGGTTACTTGCGAAATATAACTCAGGCGTATAATTAGTTATGTGAGTTTATTATTCATTGGTGTATGATATCATTAATAGAGATAAATTAGGCGGGGTGAGTGTGGAATATTGATGGAAATAAATTTGTTTTTATATTTTTATTAGTAAAGTTTGATGTAGTTGTAAATTAGGTGAGTTATTAATTGTGAATGGAGTATTTGGGAGATTTTATTTTAATGATTGTTTTCAGATTAAAATGAGACATTGGAATTAATGATCGGCCATTGCTTTATTGAGAATGCGAATCGTTTAATGAGAAATGTATTAGCGGAAAAAAAAAAAAGTGAATTGATAATAATGAATAGTAATAATAAGGATGATGATGGAGAGAAAAAAAATGAGATATTGGAAATAACGAAGTTCGTGTTGAAATTTAACTTTTAAATATTTTTTCCCCTCATTATATTCCGATGTCGTTATTTCAATAAATAAATTTCAACGGTAGGTAGAATATACGGAGTGAATCCCAATTACATTATTTTATAATTCTTTTTTTAATCATTACATAAATTTTTTTTCATATCATTTCATCTGATTCGCCGTTACAACATTTCAAATTTTCATATTTATCCTCCAAATATTTCACGTAACATCATTTATTCATCATCCCCACTCTTGTATATTATTCAATTAATATAAAAATACTGCAAATGTAAATTAGGACATCACAAAATGTTAATGACAAAATGTGTGGTAAAAATCCATTTTACGTTGTAATTCTTGTTTCTGCATAATACACCACGTTGTTTAGGATAGTGAGGGTAGTGAATATATATAGACAGTGAGTTGATCGCGGGAGTTTAGTTTAAGGGTGCGCACCGGTCGTCGAAGTGGGTGGATGCGGGTGGATGTTTGAGACTGCTCACAGGACGAGAGAAATAACGGGAGTAGTGGTATTGTGGATTGAAAGGAGTGTGCGGTAAGGGAGGGATGAATTTAAGGGGGTAATGGTGAAGGGTTAGGTGGTGTAAGGGGAAATGGTTGAGGGTGGAAAAGGGGTGGTTCTGGCCGATATATGAATATACATGACCTTACCACCAACCCTTGCACCACAACGAAGCTCTGCTTACATTATTGTATATCTAATTCCCACGGATGGTTCTCAAATTCATGATAAAAGTGAATTTTGTAGATGATAGCGAATATAACGAAAGATAACGCGGTGTATGTTGGTGTCAATGCCAAACTGACAACCACTGTCGCCATACGACATTATGCAAGCAGTCTACATATTATACATTCGGACTGGGATTCAATTAAGTTCGGTTAGACCATTCCCTGTGCACTGTGCGGAGGTGTTTCAAATCATGTTCCAAGCTATACCTACTCTACATATATACATATATGTCTATGCATTCATACATACACATATATGTATATAAGGGAGAGCCTGGGACTTTTAGGGTTTATATTAACTACCCTGCGATACACAAGATGGCACAAAAGCCAAATTTTCTTTGTCAAATCTCAGCCATCAAAACTTATCCCCCATTTTTTTCTCCTTGCAATTATTATTATTATGAATTGTTTATCAGGAATTTCAGTTTATGTACAGGGTGGAAATGTATGGGACATTAAATGCACGTAAGTAATAAGGTTGATTGAAATACATCAGATATGACTGAAATATGAATCATCGCATTGGAGTTGAATAAACGACTCCCTACAAATTCCATGATTTTCAATTTCATTTCAAACAAGTCACAACAAGAGTTGATAAAGCAATTGAAAAATCATGAAATCGAATAAACCAACTAAAACTGCATAACATACCTAAAAACACCCCCTAGAAAATACACCCCCCAAAAAGATAAATAAGAAATAATAAAATAAAAAATCCACAGCGTGATGAAAGAATAGAAAAAAAATTATCCAATATCAATGCAATGATACAAAAAAATTAATATAAACAGAAGCTTGTTCATTCCTGCACAATTCTTCCATTCTCTCTAACCATCCTTATACGGTTATACGAATACACATATATACATATATACACATACACACTGGTATGAAGTAAAAAAAAAGGGGGAAATAGCGAGTAATGACGTAAAATTGGCCACTTGCAGCTTGCAGCTTAGCAACTTAATTCAAATTCAATCGCGATACAGTTCAATAATTCGATTAATTAAAAATATCCAACCATCGTGGTATGGATGTATATAATATTGTGCGATCACGAGCTAAATTAAAAGAGATGGACAAATATATGTGCACATACATATAAATATAACAGTTGGAGTGGGGAGAAACAGCGAGACAAGTTGCAGCATGTGCTGAGTAGGTGTATGAAGGTCTGTGTAATGTCGTTGAGCATGTACCGAGTTTAACAGAGGCCTCTTGCTGGATGCAGCCTGTAATACACTGAACATTGATGGGTGATTATACGACGTGTATTCATATGTGTGTGTGAGCACTTGAGGGGGGTTATATTGCATCGATAGGGAATTAACTGATGGTTGAAACGTATATGCCACTCGATATGCTCGCGTCATCTGTGATTACTTGATTATGATTACATTTATAGATATACAACTTCACTATGTGTAATATATCGATGTGCAAACGTAACGTCTCTTAACTCACAATATTACCCTAACATCCCCCACAATTTCCACAAATTGCAAACTTAAAAAACCAAATGAACAAAATTATTCCACCCTCTACACATTCCTTCACTATTCCTCACATTTTAATAACCAATTCAACATTATAAACAATTTTTGTTCAATGTAAATTTCATTTTGTTTCATGAAAGTGATCTGTCATGTTTAATGTCAGACGCGATTTTCAAGCGAATTTGATGGATATTTTTGCACAGACAAATGTTGTAAAGAGTAGAGGGGTAAGTGTGAGGGTAAATATATCTATACAGTTTTGAAAGTGTCCTCATGAATAATAATATCGTCCGGGCGTTCGACTTGTCGCATTGAAAAATGGTGGAGACCGCACAACGTCGTCGTATCCCCTTATTTACGAATCATCCAGTCATTATATATATCTATATATTATAATTTACACTTGTTCTCTATCTCCCTCAGACTTGTTTTAATGCACACAGCCCTTTATATATACTACATATATACACGACGGTGTGTAAGTATATATTATAAAATACCTTTTTAGTTGTCGCACGACGATTTCTACGATGCTTTAATGTATGTTGTATATCTGTATATATGAAGCAACGCAATAATAATGAACGCGTTAATTAAACCATCTGATTTATGCGCCTTTCATATTGTAATTGCCCACCGAACTCTCGAGTCTCTCATGAAGCCAATCGAGCAATAAGCTGCGAGCCCAATGCGTCCACAAACACCGTATTGTAGATGTTTATATGAATATATTTGTGTGTGTGTGTGTGTGTGAATGTGGAGATGGGCATGACAATGAGGAGTCAATGTGGTGATGAAGAAGAAAGAAAAATATTTGTGTGAAGAATTGTGGAAGATGATTGGTTTTGTTATTTTATAAATTTGGTTGATTGATTTGTTGTGGTGTTTGTTTTGTTTGTGTTTGGATTATTGATTGTGAATATGATAGGGATGATTTGGTTTTGATTTATTGTTTAATGTTGAATTGTGTTGTGGATAAAAATTGAGAGGTATTGGTGGGAATTAGTTTCGTGGTTTCGGTGAATAAATTGTGCGGTGAGAGAGGACGAGTTGAAATATGGATAACGATGTGTGAATGTATTGTGTGTGTGTGAGGGGGATGTAGATAAGGCAATTGTTGTCCACCCAACTCAGTTATGGCAGTTGCATTAAATTAATTATAATTAAGTTTTAGCTGACGCTATTGTGTGTGCGCAGTGGCCGAGAAATGTTTATATTTATATATATGAGTGAGCACGTGACAATTGTGTAGTTTAATGTGTTACTTGGATTTTAAATTTATATATTTTATAATGTTGGTTGTATTGATATTTTATTGTAATAATATTCACGAGTTTGTTGCTGTTAATTGTTCGAAGTTATTTTATTAACAAAATTATTTTACATTTGTAAATGGGAATGCAGAGTTTTCGTGAAACTTCATATGAAATTAAGTTGATTGTTAAATTTTTTTGACGGTAAAATTTTTTAACAGTTCTATAATTAAATAACATTTTTGAATTCTTTGAACACCATCGTCCCAAATGTTTCGTTGTGAATTATTTACTTATTTACAGCTCGTAAATATGAAGTTGTGACGTTAACTTTTACGACGACGTTTATCCGTAAACTGTCACAAAACTTTTGCTCTTTGTTGCTTTATTTTTATCCAATTTTTATTGTCCATTACTTTTGCTCTCATAATCAAAAAAAAAAAAAGTGATAGTTAATAATTTGTCATGATGTAAAATATATTTATTTCGTTAATTTTTCATTAACAATATTAAAAATATTTTTGATAGTTGTGTGTTTAGAGGTTATGTGCATTGAGAAATAGAGTTTGGTGTGTGCGCATGGAGATTGGGCGCGTTTATATACACGCGCGCGGGCCTGATGCGCGACACGGCATCTTCACGTCCGCCGTGTATATAAGAAGCTGTTAATCTTTTGATAATAAACTGTATTTTCATTATAATACCGCATGAATATGCAACGGGCGATAATGGCCTTAATATACCATCATGCATCTTCCTGTGCTTTGCGGGCTGATCCTTCTCTTCAGCCTGAATTTTAGACGACCTCAGTGGATTTTCTAGTATAGTTAACTAACACTTCGTATCACATACATATGTATACATAACTATGTGTGTACACGTGCCTACATCCGTTATGTTAACGAAGGTATTTCTTTTAGCATCTGATAAGCACTTACATCATTTATTCGAGACGCAGTTGAGAATTTTATTATAAAAGCAAACCACAAATTTGTGGTTGCATGAAAAAAAAGCAGCCAGAATTACAGTGGTGAATACAATTTTTTTTTTTCCATTTTAGCAACAGGGACAAGTAAATTATTCAGGAATAATAATAAAATTAGAATTTTTTTGGTTACTTTCAATTAAAAAATGACTTTTATGGTTTAATTTTATATTTTCTCATCAGTTTTCCAATCAACTTTACCCACCCTCACATCGTTACGTTAATAGATATCAACAATACAATAGATCACATCAATATTTGCAACTAGTTATAAATCTAATTTGTGCTCAAATAAAATAATTCGTCAACATATTCGACACAATGAAAATTTTTTGCACAAGAGTCGTTACACAAACGCAAAGCGAATATTTACGCAGCAATTATCGTTTTATATCCATGTTCAATCACATGAGTGGACAAATTTAATATGTTTTTTCATTTGGTCAATGATCAAATTCACAGCGTTATTTCAAGAGAATAAAATCGCTGTTCATTGAACTCGTTTAACTAAAAATCTTTCAACAACATAAACAAATTATTGATCTAACGCAAAACAATACCAACGAGCCCATATCAAAAAACATAAATAAGTCGATTGGCAAATCACAAATTCAATCGTTGCACACACACATCACAGTAGGTGTGGACCGCGCGATCGTTTCGTTCTCTTAATGCGACTTAATATCAACAGAACGTGACTGAAGGAATAATAGCAGGCCAGGCCTATTCGAATATTCATTTATCTCAGTTTATTGCCAATGATGCGCGTTCATGGATAGGCAAGGGGTGGAAGAAGGGTGAAATAAACACAGTTGGAATACGCAACGACGCGCCATTAACCTCACGGTCGCGTATCCAACCTGAGCTTAAGCGCGTGTCCATCTCTCTTTATTGTAATAGAATGAGCGTATGCAAGCTCTCAGTTAACGATTCATTCGCATTACACTCATACCAATACATAATTTACATTCGATGCACTCAAACCAATAAACGTCACAAAACAACAGCGATCCAATTGTCAAACTCAAAATAAACAAAAATTTCGAATTCCATTTTTCATAAATAATTTTTACCATAATAAAATATTGATCGAATAAATTTTCATTTTACATGAATAGCCAAATTTATTTCTCATTTTTTTCCAATGCACTGATTACAAAAAAAAAAAGGAAAATATAAGCGGGTATAATTTCAGAGGGTTAAAATGTTTTTGGCATGAGATATATAATGGGGTGGATTGCACACACGAATGTAATGAGATTTTACAGTGCAATTCACATAAAGCATTGGAAACAACGAAAAAGGTTGGTGTAGTGATAGTGGGGATGAGGAGAGGGTGAGAAGAATTGACTATACGCGTAGGTATGTATGAACAGCGATAAAAAATGCCTGTGACTAAACGCATTACTTTTGCCCAACTCCCTCCGACGGTCATTCAATATAGTCTGCATGTTCACAATATAATCGTGGGCTTTCTATTCTCAACAATATATATTTGTATATACATATCAATGTGTGTGTATGTGTGATACTATGTGAACAAAATAATTCGAACCCTATTAGTCCGCGACTCATATTAAAGCCCATCAGAATCGCTCAGTTTGTCCATTATACAATTTTTGCCGTCATCGTCAGTCGGTTCATCGAACTGTGAGAGTGAAAAAGCACACAAACATGTGCGCACATACACAAGTACATACACGTGGATATATTTTTATTGATAGATGTGTATTGGGTGATATTAGCGGCTGTACTATATAAATGCATGATAGAACACGAATGCCAATGAAAAGGGAAGTTCCATAGCAAATGGGAATGTGTTAAAATTTTTTCAAAGGTTTTCAGTATGTTTTTTTTTTATTTTTATTTATTCTTTTATCTTCACTTTCTCATGAATCGTCAGTAATTCGAATGAGTATCAATGCTTTCATCTATTGCATGGTGGTTTTTTTTTTTTTTCCCCACTCATTGCAATTGAAACAGAGCAATTTTTTCTTCATAAGGACGTTGTGCGTCTGTTCATTTTGATTCTAATCCGGATCAATTGAAAATTCTGGAATGATGATGTACTCATTATTGTGATGTTTATTCGAATTGCAAAAAGTACTGTGATGTTTATTTATTGCATGAAAAAATATTCAGAGACAATTGTGGATTTAAATTAGTCGATTAATTATTTCTTATCTCAACAATGCGATGATTTTGTCGGTAAATTTCTTTTTTTAATTTATTCGGACGTTGTGTGAGTAATAGATGTGTCGATAACATGTGTAGGTGTTGTTAGTCAATAAATTTGCGAATGCATTCCACCGGCAGAATTATTGCTTGGTACGTATAATGATCAAAAAATTATAAACAAAAGATTCCACGGATGGCGAGACTTTTTCGTGGGTCAGCGAGGCGGAGCTTTTCTGCGGAAAGCTTTGACGGCCGCTCGCCACATCGGCTATCTGTATTGCTGCCCCTTCGTCCCTACCCTCTTCATCCCCTACAGCGGCCAAACCTACGGACGCTATATTTAAAAATCGGCGCCACTCTTCTGGAAAGTTTTGTACAAAGAGAGAGGGCCAGCCGTTACATCGGGTTTATTAAAATCCCACGGTTGCTGCGGAGAGGTCTGTACTCGTAGGCAAACACAACCATGCATACATATCCGTATATAATACATAAAATATATCTCAACACAAACATTTATATTTATTTTTAATAGTTAAAAACTGTGTGAATTTAAATGCTCACATTGAATTTTGCTGCAATAATTTTTTTTTTCTCCCATTCATATTCACATTTGGTCCAGTCACAATTAAAAATATCAAATGTTGAAGTCATGTTGTGCATCATATGAAATCAGTTGATTCCAGATGTTTCATAAAAGCAAAAATAATTTGACAATTTGTAAAAATATCTGGTGCAAATATCAGGATTAAATATTTCTTTCTTTCTTATTCTTTTGTTAAATTGAAAAATTATTTCCACTACAACATACGTCGAAATCAATGATAATGATTATTACATGACAGTGGCGAGTTCAATTCCAAATATTTTATACGCTTTGTAGTATAATCACTGATTTTTCAGGCATTTCGCCAATCCAATTTGCCAATGCCATTTATATCATGGATACAATGTGTGTTGGCTGCACTATTCGCATTTGGCCATAATACCGTAAAAATATATTCATACCTATATACTCATGTATGTATACAATATTTATTAATTGTATATGTGTATTGTTGTTGAAGTAGGGTGAGATGAACATTCACATTGGGTGACAATGAAAATTTAGTGAACTGCTTGTCGCGTTTTTAATAAGGCCACGCAACATGTTCTCTGTGTGTGAAATTCATCATTTCATAAAATATTTTTAGTAGACACATACAAAATTTGTTTATTGTTATTAATAATAAAATATTTTAATGTCATAATTGCACATCGATAAACATTCAAATAAATTTGTATAAGTATGTGAATAAATTTTTATCATTGTGAATGTTGAATTTGGTGATTTTATACGAAACAAATTAAATTTCGATATGAATATGCAATTAACACGTAAAATTTTTTTCCTAAAAAACAAAAGAAAATATTTGAATATACAAAAATGATGAATTCTAACCTCTCTATTCATTATTCCTCCAGTGTCATTAGCTTTATATCTGTATAAAGGTGTTAATGTTTGTTGGAAGTAATGAATATAATAACACTTGAGGGATGTGGAGGGAAAAAAAAAAAAATGTTGAAAGAGATGATAGCACCGTTGGTCGAGGAAACAGAGTTGGAAGACAAATCGCAGAATGCGACGAATAAAGAGACTGCGCGTGGTGTGCGAGTGCGCGCACGATATGAAATGCCTTTGTCTTGCAAAAACCTGCCAACGTATATCATGCGAGCCCAGGGCACCAGCATTGTTTTAGCTTCAAGCATAATTGTTATGCCGCGCATTATAAAGTTAAAATTCATCCAAAATATAAAGTTTGATAATATTATCATGGAATATAAGCCCTGAGAGGGCATTTTTACCTTGATAAATATATCTATTTATGTGTTTATATATTTAAGTATATACTTATGTATTAAATATATACTCACACTTGTGTGAATATACATTTTGGCACTCGGAGTTTTCCAAACAATATTATCGCACCGTCACTTATTCCAGGCAAAAACTTTTAGTTTGTTTCTTGTTCATAACTCATTCTAAAAGCATTTTGATAAATTTCTTGTTGGATTATTTATGCAAATAATTTTTTTTCATTTCATATTTTGTAAAATAATTAGCAATATAAATAAATTTTCCATCATTTCTCATGAAGAGAAAAAATAATAAGCTCAATACTGAATATATTTGTGTACAGTCATGTGTGCAGATATTTTGTGGTGAAATTAAAACAGAAAAATGTACGCGTAATGGAAATAATCATCAGTCTCGCCAGTGGATTATACAGATGAAAATAATGAGGAGAAAGAGAAAAAAAAAAAATTTCGCATCAATATTTGTTTGTAATATCAAACGAAAATCCTCTCTATGAATGGATTTGTATATCTGTAGAAATCAATTTCGATTTATTTGTTGATTAAAATATTGAAATGATATTTTATATAAAATTTTGTCATATTTAATCACCCGATTTCATTATATGGAAAGACGATTATTTCCATTCCGTCATTGTAACCGCGATATGATCAATACAAAATATTAAAATGAAATATGAGGAACAATTTAAAAAAAAAAGTATCCCTAACAAAAACCGATACGCTTTCGTATGTGTATGTATTGAATGAATTCTTTTTTTTTTTGCATAATACTGCTGGGCGGCCAGAAAAAAAAATGTGTATATGTCTGTAGTTGTATATATATGAGATCTACTGGCTTCCAGCACAAAATTGCATTCAAACCCTCGACAGTTTTGGCCCATACTCTTTCAGTCTGTGTATGCAAATCGGACGTGGAATGACGCGTCAACGATTATACGCGAGGTCTCGCGTGTGTATGGACCGCGCGCACGCGATTTATACGCGTTGGAGTCTACTGGAATAAATGGAAAAAAAAAAAAATTGGAAGAAAGAAATGAATGGACACGAAAAAATTTTATATGTTGTAAAAATCTAACAGGCCAATCGTGCACATTGTATTCAATGGTGGACAATTTATGGGGGATATACATCTGTATATATCAGTGCAATTTTACGTAAAACTTTTTATTCTTTTGTATCAGGGTGAATCAGGTTTATTGTCAGATTTTTTGAATTGCATGGATTTTTATGGAATTCTTTATTTTATGTGAGTGTGCTTTTTACAGATATTGAGGTAGAGCAGGACGTGATTTTTAAGGGATGGAAAAGATAAATTCTCGCGGATTTTGAACTTTTACATTATTACATGTGATTGTGTGTTGCTCGTGATGTGTTTTATCATCAAATCCACTAGAAGAATTAATTAGCAAATCTTCTGTTCTATTCAATGTGTAATGTTGTAAACAATTAATAAAATAATTTCCTGCAACATTGGTAGAAATAATTCGATGTTCAACCCTCAAACCGTTGATAAACTTGAAAAATATGACTCAATAAATTCATACACTCACCAATAATAAATCGTGACACAGATCTTGCAAGGACAGTATTCTGACCTGAATTTCCACAGTTGGTAAAATAGCAGTCACCTTAATTCATTCGCGTCGGGCAAATAAAGAAAAAGAAAAAGAGCCAATCTGACCCACAAACGCGTGACTCTAAATTTAGCAGAATAGCAAAATTGTCCCTGACAAACTGAACATATAATAAATGTAAGACTCATCTTCGATGACATGAGGACACAGCGAGTCTCACAATCGGGACATGGCGCGCGCCCGTAGTGCTTCGTCTGCACCGGGCATTCCTAGAACAGTAATCTTATTAAATTTACATATTAATCAACGGATTTTAATTATCCCCAGCCCCTGGTGCGCGGGGGCCGCAAAAGTGATAGAGGGAGAGAATGGGCGGACGCGAGGCAATCGGTACAGAGAAAGACAGTGAGAGAAAGGCTACACACAGGAACCAACGAAGATATAGAATGAGCTTGTGAGTATGACGAAGACATAGAAATGAGCGAGGGTAATGGGCAAGAGCAAGAGTAAGAGCAAGAGCAAGACAATGATGTTGAGAGTGAGTGAGACAATGAACAAGAGCTAGCGAGAGTTTCACCCTTGTGCGGCGATGGCGGTATAGCAGTGGCGGAGACCGAGCCAGCTCTCGTAATTTACATTAATCCAATAATTGCATGGAGGTTTCCTAATTAGAAATTCAAATGAGGTGGTGGCAGCCAGGCGGCCAGGTTGGAAGGGCTACCAACTCAACGGTGCGAGTGGTACCACACCATCGCAGTAGATGCGAGCACGGTCCGCAGAGAAAGATCGAGCGAGAAATATATAGAGAAAGGGGAACCAGGGCATCACCACCAACGTACGTCCACCATCGTCGTTGTGTGTGCAACCTCGCTCCTTGCTCTGCGCTTTGCCTCTTCTATATCACCACACCACTCTCTCTCCAACCGAACACAAGTTCGAGTAATACTGGGGATGGACGTCAAACGCGACCAAAATGACCGAAATCTGCATTACACGCTACCCCATCACATTTCTCTCTTACTCGTTGGCTCTTGTTCACCCACTTCATCTCATTCTCTCGCTTTTCCTGTTTGCTGTGATATCATATAACGTTCCAAGTCCTCAACATTTCAACAGATGAGAAACACAGATAATGTCTCGGAAATTTTCGTTATTCAATTCAATTATTATCGTTGTTTTACATAAATTACACAAATTCATCTTCACTCGCTAATATTTTTCTTGTCTTCTTCTGTTCAAGTAATTTTACTGATATTTCATCCATGTACAATGTGAAGGTGTTTCAATACACGACATGCGTTTAGAATACGTCATGTATGTATATACTTGCGGTCCTTCTGTTGTATCGTAGCGCAATACGAGGATGTGCTCCTTTACAACCCTAACACGTCCCTAATACCGTCCAAGTTGTTGACCCTCACACCATATTCTGCTCTTTATCCCATGCTACATCGCTCGGTTGGGGTTGTGCACCAAGCAACATACAATATCTATAGATGTATGTGTATAATGAACACACACGTACATGAATGTATAGATCGTTGCGTTGGTTGTATCCCAGCACGGGACGATTAGCGTGTGGCGAGGTGCGAAAGTGATACGCGTGACAAAATTAGTTACACTCCTGTAATCATTATCAGTTCGTCAAACTTAAATTACAACAAAATTTCATGGTGGTTCAATAAATAATATCACGTGTCAATTATTATTGAACATACACTTGTCACAAAAGCCTCCATTGATTCAATTACAATCGACAATTGCACTTTAAAAATTCATATCACTTTAATACTCCATTTTAATTCACTTCAATTTCACATTATTCAATAAAATATCTGTCGCACATCTCCACATTCTTCCAAACTGTCAAACCATAAATGACATCCATATCCAAGAAAAAAAAAAATATTCTCTGATTGCATTAACTACCCTCATCTATTTTTCTCCACAAAAGTATGACGAAAATCCACTCCATTCATGTCAATAATTCATCTTCCACCCAATATCAAAATATCCCAACATAAAACATTGAAAACTTCAGTGAATGAGGTCAATAAAGCTGTGGTCCATCAAACGAAGTTGTCGTTTTCTGAAGAGGTTATGGTTATCTATAGATTCTGACAGACGTACCATGGAGTCAACCAACAGGCAAACATTATATATAGATGTACATGGTATTGCTGCTGTTATATAATGATAATACTGAATGTTACCGAGGGGTTATGCGGCCAACCACGACAGCTTCGTGCATTAGTTCAGTTAGTTCTGATATCGTCTGTGTTTAAACAGCAAGCCCAAGAGTATTCACCATATAGCATTCGCTGTTCTATATTCCGCGGTATTCTGTAATATGAAGGAAGAGTTGAATTTATCTATATATATATACATGTGTGTGTATACACATTGGGTGGGATGGAGGGAGAAAGAGATTGGTGATATAGAGTTAGAAACAAAGAGAAAGTGAGATATGAATAAGAGAGAAGGGGTTGAAAGAGGCAGAGAATGGAGAGGATGGGAAAAGCGTGAGAAGAGCGCGACGCTACGATGGAAAATCTGCATAATACAACCAACTATTATTCAAATAGACGGCACACCGTAGATTTAATTACTATTGTGATATCATTTATGTTTGAAATTTCATCAATTCGTATATACCAATCTCACCTTTATACATATGCATAAAATCGAATGTTGAATTTATGGTATATTGTATGTATGAATTATGATTAATGAATAATACAAACTGGTAGTTGTGTAGGATTATTTAATGTTGATAATGTTGATAAAGTGAAATTTATTTGGGGTAGTAAGAGGATTTTTAATTGGTGATTATTGAAAGATGGAGATGTGAATTGGGATTTTTGTTGGTGTAAATGATGTGGTTGAGAATCGCTGGTTTCTCGCGTGCACGGATCCATATAAATTCTAATTCTGCAATCAACGGTATCCAAAGATATAGAGTTCTAGGCCAATCCTAGAACCACTAATTCCAACTACCGGCGCCCTACCTTTCTTATATTTTCCTCACCGACAGTTTATAAATGGCCATAATCAACGGTTATATAGTCAGCGCGTGTAACAACCATGATAATTACTTGTATGAAACTTTTGAATTGTGTATGATTGTGATTACATGTGTATGTGTATGAGTGTTTGGTAGATAATGTGCGTGTGTGGTACGCTACGTTGATGAAAAGACAGATGTCAACAATTGGTAAATTCCCACTTACATTTCACAAGCAAATAACTACCAACAATAATTGTCAATGAATTAAATATTTCAGTTGATGAATTGTCATAACTGAAGAAAATATTCACCACAACAGATATCGTGAATAAAAAAATGTTTCCACCAACTTTCAAACTTTATAAGTTGATCAGAGTTTGATTATCTCCAAAATGATTTCAATAATTTCAAAATTCCTTCGCACATATCATCTCGCAAATTTTCAAGCTATTGATCAGATCGTGGAGTTTGATAATAGGAAAGTTGGAAGATAAATTTGACACGAAATGAAACAGACGAAATTGTCAACAGTTGAAATGTTGATTCATTCAACACCTGCCCCAATGCCAATATCTGTCAAATCATCTGTCCAATCTAATAATTACTTTGGTAACATATTATCGAAGGTATACATAGAGATATATGAGATGGTAAATTTTCTCTTTACCCCTCTGTCCTTAATTATCCTACGGAAAGTAATCGATTGCATAATTATCGTGATGTAGCTACTAATGCCACGAAAATCAATCCGTGGGACGTGAGTAAAGAGTGAGGGAGAGAGAGTTGTTGAGTGTTGGTTGTGTATAGGAGTTGTATCAGTGTGAAGCGCGAGGTAATGTCTGGTGTAGAGCTCAGCAGACGTTAGTCGTTATATGCTGGTATAGGAGTGTGTGGTAATTATATCAGGGACTAATGGATATAGTTAATTGCTAATTATGAGGCCTGCCGAATGATCGATAGTGCCGTAGCTATATCGTAGCACACGATCCCTCTCTTGTTGGGGGAACGAGGTAGGAATTACCAAGAGTGTCACTCGGGCCATGTCTGGCTGCCCCCTTTGCGACCCAGCTTCAACTTCCACCTCTCCTCTTTGCCTCTTCACTCTCTGCTTCTCTCCCTTACACTCTCATTGCCCCTTCTGTTACTCGGGGTTGCATTAGAGCCCATCGTGATTAGTAATTAGAGATTATGAGTTATTAATAACGTTGGTGAAATATACCAGAGAATCTTAATTATTTATTATCACTTTGCAATAATAATTTATTTCAACGTTTCATTATTTATTTCATATGAAAAAGAATCACAAAAATTTGTTTCGTATTAATTTTTTCATTTTGTTAATTTTTTTTTTTTTTTCGGCTAGAAACAATTTAATATTTCATGGTGCATCATATTGCGGATGAAAATGGGGATGAAAAGAATAAAACACGGGTTGATATTGTTGAGAAATAATTGAATTATCTCTGTGATTTTGTTTGAGTACAGGCGCATAATATACGATAAACAACATGTTCATTCCAACGCTATGCGTCACTGATATGAACACCACTTCATCTCCATCACAACTACACCCACACAATTTCACTTTTCTCTTTTACTCTTGGGCCGTTCGTCTACAATATACAAACTAACAGACTAAAGTAACTTGCCTCTGACTAGCCGAAGAACACATCAAAGAGCAAAATGCTCGTACTATTAAGAGGGTCTTTATTAGATCGCCTATAACCTCAGTTTGCCTGTATAAAATTCACCAAAGTGCTCGACGACTCTTCCTGTGGCCTCATCAGCCTTCATACTCCCACCAAAACCCACACTAATACATAATTGTACATAAATATATAAACTTGTATGTAAATTATATTCACATCAGCTCTCTGTCATGTAAGACTTTTATTTCTTCTATCAACAAAAAAAAAATTTGACGATAAAAATTACCAAAATCGAATTTGCACGAAATTATTTTATAAATGACAGTTAAAATTTCCTTTAGACAATCGATGTTAAAATTTTATTCTATCACAGTTTTCTTAATGAAATTGTTTGTTTGAAAAATAACAAACACTGCCCTTGATATTTCCGTGTATTTAATTGAATATGCGACCAACAACGTCATTGGCATATGTGAAATTACGCTCATTAACACTCAGGCATCTCACTAATGATGCCACTTAACTACTCGAGAATATATATTTATATATATTATTTCAAGGACTTCACTGGAATTAGCAGTAATAGATGTGTATTCACACCCACGATGTATAATGTCTGAATATAAATAATTAAAAAAAAAATACAGTCACATATATACCTCCATATTATTTATCTCATGCAATTGAACAAAGAATATTCGAAAGAGGAAATATACAATTAATTATACATAAGCAAAACGAAGAAGAATAAAATTATAAAATGTATATGAAGCTGTCTGACATGCAAGATGTTTTGTGCTTTATTTTATATACTTTGATATGTATATTATGAGTAATAAAAAATTTATGCTCATGAAGTGTTGGTATCCATTGGATTTATCCATGTGATGCCACATTGAAATGCATCCGCGTGAGATTGACCAGATTTGCTGTGGGCAAAATAATAATTTATTCTCCTTGACAAACGGCAAGTGGAATATCTTGCATTTCTCTCTTTTTCATTAGCGCTGTTTCACTCATATACACATTCAATTCAGCTACTACTTTTAACATTTACGTGTGTGATTGTGTTGTGTATCCAGTTTGCCAGTTTGCATGTGTTGATGGTTTCTGCGAAGCCGCTTAACATTGGTTGGACGATGCAAGAGCTATATCAGAGGAGAACGCAAGTGCATAATTAC
Source organism: Meteorus sp. PSUC_FEM 10030008 (assembly GCA_018881525.1). Classification (NCBI taxonomy): domain Eukaryota; kingdom Metazoa; phylum Arthropoda; class Insecta; order Hymenoptera; family Braconidae; genus Meteorus; species Meteorus sp. PSUC_FEM 10030008. Next base: position 26,095 of record JABMBR010004051.1, read on the forward strand.
CGTAACGATCGTAATGACCGCGGCGAGAGTTTAAATGCGTGTGTGTGTGTGTGTGTGTGTGTGTGTGTGTGTGTGTGTGTGTGGATAAAAATTATGTGTATGTGCAGTATATACTGTGGGTACATCTACATATTTTTGAATGCATCTCATTATACATCATCGAGGTGAATAATTATTTTTTTTTCTACCTTCTCTTCACCTTTTTTTTTCATCCGTATTTTTTTATCTTATTGATAGTCACTTTACATATGTGATGTGTTAATGATTGAGTATGAATCGTAAATTTTTTAATAGACAACCGATCGATAAAAATTTTTGTTCTGAACATTCAACTGGATCTGGTGTAAAAATTGAGAACAAATTGTTCAAATTTTTTCACCCACTCTTCGCGACAATTAGCCTTACGAATTAACTAAAGTAGTGTTTGTTATTAGGGATGGTCCAAACTATCCTCCAAAAAAAAATTACGAAGAGAAAAAATGCTTAAACATTTATCGATGAAAATTTTCTGAACATTTCGACAATGACTCGCTAAACTGACGTATCAAGACGGGATTTCTTTCATCGAATTTATAAATACTCATTTTTTGCATACTTACCCCTATAAAAT
>JABMBR010004062.1:0-26682 GCA_018881525.1 Meteorus sp. PSUC_FEM 10030008
TTTGGGGCCGATGCCGTCGACTAGGAAGGCATATAATCATCTTCTTGTTGTTGTAGATTCCTTTACAAAGTTTGTGTGGTTGTACCCAGTCAAGACCACCACTGCAGACGAGACTATTTCCAAGCTGGGGAATCAGGCGACGACGTTTGGCAATCCACGACGCATCATTTCGGACAGAGGTGCCGCGTTTACATCTAACGCCTTCAGGGACTATTGTCGAGTGGAGAATGTAGAACATGTCCTCATCACAACAGGCGTGCCACGTGCCAACGAACAGGTCGAGAGGATGAACCGTATCATCATTCCAGTATTGACGAAATTGTCGATTGACAATTCAATGGAGTGGTGGAAACATGTGAATAAGGTTCAACAATACTTGAACGCTTCTCCAAATCGCAGTATTAAAAAAACACCGTTCGAAGTCATGATCGGTGAAAAGATGCGATTATGCGACGACATTGAACTCAAACAATTAATCGAAGAAGAGTACCTCAATGATTTCGAAGCCGAGCGGACCGATCTGCGGGAAGAGGCAAGGCAGAACATTTTGAAGGTGCAAGAGGAAAATAGAAGAACTTTCAATCGGAGAAGGAAGCCCGAGAAACAATATACCGTTGGGGATTTGGTGGCAATCCAACGTACGCAGTTTGGAGCGGGATTGAAACTATATCCCAAATTTCTAGGTCCATACGAAATCACAGCCACCAAAAGAAATGGACGATACAATGTGGCGAAGGTTGGAGAGCATGAGGGTCCCATACAAACAACTACCGCGGCTGATCACATGAAACCATGAGCGCAACCAACCAATTTTAATTGGAATTTTGAAGATGAGATCGAATCTGACTGGAATGAAGACACCAATGAAAAAAATGATAAATCGAATGACTATGATGAAAACGAGGAATGATCGTATCAGGGACGATACTCTAGCAGGATGGCCGAATGTAGGAACCGGTGTTTTGACCCCTAGAACGTAGTTTCGAATTGGGAGAATCCGCTGTTAACTGTCGGAAAAACCCGTAGATGACCATTAGGGAAAACCTATTGACGTCATGAGGGATTGGATGACTAAGAGAAAAATCCTACCATTCCACTGCTATAGGAACCAGCGCACCAATGAGCAACGCCCGTTGCTAAGTCGAGAGGCCCTTAAATACCGATGCACCACAAATGACTGGATGCTAGTAGTGTCAACTGAAAGTCTATGTGTAATATCCTCTCGTTCTCTTCAATAACATCGAAGATATCCAATTTGTTCAAGTTAATGATTATATTCCGATTGTATTTAATTTATTTCTCTTTTCAATAAACTCTCATTATTTTATTTTCTCTAACAAATTGAAATACTCGCGAACGAACTACATTTTATCCCTACATTAATTCAATCGACTACTCACGTCATCCTCCAATTTCATCTTTAAATTCATTTTATTCGTTCTACACCCTTTTTCAACGCCCTCCTTCCATTATAGGCTCCAGTTATTCGTCCCCTGTGTCACTCCTTTTCTCCTTTCTTTCTCTGTTTCCTTTGCTCCAATGAATTTTCATCATTCATGAATTAATGATATTCATTCACTCTCAACTTCCAATTATAAATTAATAAATGCAACAGCGGCGTGTACCCATCAATTCTTCTCGTTCGTTCTTACCACTATTGAAAATTTCTCGCTCGTTACACCAATTTCACATTAGTGGGAGAGAATGAGCGATTGTATTATGTATGTGTATGAAATAAAAGTTTTATATGTCTTGCGAAGCAACAGAATTTATCTGTTTGCCAACAAAAAAAAAATGGAATGAATGAAACTGAGTCGAGAAAAGAATAAGTGAAACAACAAGCACTGCGTTGTTCAATCGCCAATAAAAAATGCAAGAGTGAAAAAAATCTGGAATGAACGTTCCCGAGCGATTCGTGGAGTTTACCAGTATTTCCGTAGACTTTTTTTCGCACTCGCGCAATCCCCAACACGATGAACGTCCGAGACCTGTCTCTTGTACATGTCGACAGTACGCTCTTCGACTTGTAATCACATTACTATTATAAATGTTTTATACAATTATATATTCACGAGTTTGTACATTTTTGTATCTCTCGTGCTATGTTCATATTATTTTTACGATACGCCCTCATATTTTTTTGTTCCACCATCATTTGATTTATAGAACACTTCAATAAAGGTGTACAACGTTTTATGGCCTATACTCGCACGTGTCACTCTCATGCAACGCGAATAAAAAATTCGTTCAGAACCCGTTTATCCACCGCTCATTAAATATTGCAAGAAGTAATAAAAATACTGAAAAAAGTATGCGTTAAATAATAATTTTACATGCGATAAAAAAAAAATTTATTTTCCATTCTTTATCATGTCAAACCCTATTGACAATTCATTTCTCAAACCGCATGTATGGTATCAATTTATTTATGTGAACCGAAATTATACAATCAAATAATTGAGGTTATAAATAATACAATTTTTTTGCACGTGAACCATATTCACATCTACATAGTGACAGTTATTTCTTCATTGCCAAGTGAAATTGTCCTCGTGGTATTATCAATTATTCATTACTACACATATGTACGAATGTATTGGAGCGCATTGAGTAATAACTGCCTTCAAACTTTAATGATCAAATTGACCATAGATTCGCAACATGTGCGATTTCAAATAACGATACATATGCATAGAGAGAGAAAACAAGATATGCATGATGATACTCCTACCAATTTACAAAACGCAAAGTTCATCCACATTATAAATGTCGGGAAATATCAATGAAATGATAGAAATAAAGGTGAAAAAATATATAAATAAAAATTGACTTTTCATATCGATAATTTTCTTTTAAATATTTAATAACCATGTGCAAATATCGACATTTTTACAACAAATGGAATAATTTAAATATGAATCTTGTATAAATGACACTTGGAACTTTCATTGAATAAATAGAGAAAAAGGTGAAGATAAAAGAGAAAGATGAGTTTATGATGATTAGCTCATATGAATAGGTACAGGTATTATGCAAACTTCTTCAAGTACATTGTGTGCAATAAACATGCTAGTTCCAGTCAATGGACACTAATCATAGGTCATGTTAATTGTGGATGAGTACAATCGTCACCGACACTTGCCAAACCCATCAATATCTCTCACATTAATCAAACTCAAATTTTCTCTCGTTATACCACTTCCAATTCTCATATTGCACAAAGTCGTCTTCCTAAATGGTTGAACGAGAAATTAAATTGCAGACGTGACATACATGTGATACTTATTCATCGAATAAATAATTTCAAATGAAGTAAATTCGATTGTACTAATGCATGTGAAAATCTTTGAAATAGCTTTCTGAAGATGTATAACGTAGAACCTAACAAACAGTCTATTCATCGCTTGGCTCTTGCTGATCTATTGATTAGGCATTCATGAAATTCAATAGATCGAGAATTAGAACCCGAACACCGATACGTAAAATACAAATGATGTCATGTGTGTTTACTTACACCTAAAAGTCGTGTTTTCACTCTCACAATTAACGAAATATTATCGTCGGATGTGGATGTAAACATCCACAGTTTTTCAACACAATGGAATAGAATGATCGTTTATAAACGATTGAAAGAGAAATATTCGATAAATTATATCTCATTATTCCGACAATTTTCCTATAATATATCAAACATTTTCGAGTCACAGAATTAAATTAATTCAATCTGTCTCTTTTTCTCTATTGATGATGTCATTCAGCATCATTATCGTTATCATAATAATTATTGTACGATGTCGTGACGCGAATAACTGTATAAATGAAATAAAGTGCGAAGAGTATCAGGTAGTAAATCAACTCGTTTGTGGATCAGTATTCGCTGTAACTTTGATGCAACCTCATCTTATTCTTCTTTTACCGCGGTCGCTCTCTCTATAACTTGCAATACATATATACCACTCGGCAATATTCTTGATTACATAACTGGTATAAACACATATATACATACAACTAAATGAATTTTGTATATAAGTATATTCACCTGTCAAGTGAATTCGATATAATCCTCGTTGTTTTGTTCCCAATCTTACCCAATTAATGTTTCATATTTTTTTCTATTTTGTGTCAATAAGGTTATTGATAAGTTCAATGTGCTTGCGCATCATCTTGATTGGTATCATCGGCTTCAACGGATAATTAACTTTGTATATTGGTAACAGGAGAAATTTATAGAATGAAAATCATGATGAAACTGCTCTTTCTGTTCATAGGTTATGATTTGAATTCATGGGAGAAATTATGGGATGTGTTCTTCACGTTTTCACAATCGTTGCAGAGTCCTTCGGAAGTTGACACGGATTGTCCTACTCGGAAATTGTTTAACAAAGTTTGAATGAAGTAATTTCACAGTAACTTTTGTTTAGCCATTAGCAGTTTGCAAGAGCATTATGAATTGGAAATTGATGTGTGGCACGTGTAGCACCAACGTGCGACCGATTTCATAACCGATGAGCAACATTTGCATGATGTTATAACTATACAGGTCCCACAAATTAATAACCATCCAATTGCCTAATAGCCATCGTGTCAAAGCCTCACGAACATATATATTCATGTCTAAATACTTTCTTCGAATATTTGTATTTCATTATTTGCCCCTGGGCTCATCCTGTATGTGTCACAAAAGATTGGGAATGTTTTTTTTTTGTGTTTCGATCAACAGAAATAGTTCTTTCAGTAGGTTCTTCATACACCCAAAGTATAAACACATACGAAAAAAGGAAAAAATTTATATACAAATGTTATTGACAAGACAAATGATTAAGAAAGTGTATGGAGTTAGAAGTTAAGAATTTCCGGTTGCACTTTAACTCTCAGTTAGTTTCTTGTTGACATTTTTTTTTCACTTTACCTTCACTCAAGTCGGTTTCTTTCTAGAATGAAAAACCAGTTGTGTATTTTTTTGTGAGCAAAGAAAAAAAATTAAGCAAGCAATGACATGACCACTGTGAGTATATCCTAGCTCTTGTCATATATTTATTGATATATAAATCTCTGCAATAAATGATTTATACGTGAAGAAAATAATTTTGCGGACAAGCAGAGAAATGAATGCTTTGAAAGTAAATGTTTCGTTATATCGTCTAAACATCCGGTAATTATATATTGAATTGAATAAGAACGATGCAAATAAAAATGAATAATTTATCATTTTTTGTCTGTCACGAAATGTTTTTCTTTTTTTCTTTCGTCCTAACATTTGTTCTTTTTTTTTCCTTGTTCTGTCGAAAGTCCGTCACTTTCGTTACGTTATATTACAAATGTGAAATATTTAGCTGCATTGCCTTGAGCGAATCAAAATACTACATCAACCGTGGAATGAGACAATAATTTTTCTCGCAATTCACAGCGAAATATCGTTAGGAATTACATGTCGGCATAGAACAAAGTATTTTTATAACAGATTCGATAATAATCCAATAAATACACATTTTTTTTCATTCCTTCCTAGAGCTACCATCGGAAATGCGCAAACACCACGAGTGTGCATACTTCAATTAATTTTTTTTCTCTTGTGATCTGATTAAAATACCGAAAATATCAAATATCTCTAAAAATACGTGGGCGCAACTTCTTCTCTATCGCTGATAGCTCTGGAATATTTAATAAATGAGTGATCTTCAGTGGAGATAACATTTTTGTTGATAAAATATCTTCGAGGAGAAAATAAACCACCAACAAAATTCCAAGGATATTAACAATTTGAATTTCACAAATGAATAGTTAATTGATCAATTCTCCATCGATCGAGCAACAATGTTGAAAATTCAAAATCTTCCAATAATTTTCATGTCAATCTCTGCTAATTCAAACTTGAGTTCCACATAGATACTGTGGATGGAAAGGGGCTTGAGATATATAACAAGTACATGAGGAAGTACTGCACTCTCCAATATATCCCGGAGGAAAAGTATAATATAACTAACATTAAAGGTGTCACCTGTGAGAGTGGTGTTGTTGAGGTCCGCATAGTCTCCACCACCTATATTTCTTAAACATGATCGTCACTCACGTGCACCGGGCACAAATTACGTGGCAAAGCGACGTCAACTGGGCCATTACATGTAGACGGGTGGCAGGTAATATAATGGCAGGTATAGAGAATGGAAAGGAGGAAGTTGTGGACAACGATTATGTTTGAGAGTTCTGCCAGTTTGAAAATTCAGAAAATTCCATTTTTTGCTTTGCTTTTCCCTATTATGGATATTTGATAAAGAGAATCAGGAAGTGAAAACCCAAGGGCAGCCTTGTTATTCCATCATGATGCGCATCATTAAAATGTTTATGGTGTCATGATTTATCAGTTTGTCAAGGCTGTGAATTTATACATAAATGTGCACTTACAAAAAAAATCATTTCAGTTAACTTTCAATTTTATGTCATCGGTTTTCAACACATGATATGACGTGAGACATGATTTTGTTTGAAGTGATAAACCATCACTCAATTCAACTCTATGAAAAATCTTGATCCATAAAACATTTTATTCTATATAAAATCCGAGAAATTTCCTCCGTTTTTTTATTTCTCTTTTAGTCTCCAATCTCATGTTAGAATTGTTTTTGCTAGATATGTATTCGTACACAAGTTTTATGGATAAAGAAATAATAACAGTCAATTGGCTGACCCTGTCCCATTTGTCAGTCACAATAAGGAAAAGTCTATGCTTCAACATATTCAGTAAATAAAACTGTCATAAACTTCCATTTTTACTGAATATTTCATGATCCAGAATTTCATTCACCAGCACATTTCCCAGAGTCATGAATATCGTCCTGTATATTCATTTTTAATCGCATCGAAAATTATTGTTATTTGAGACCTTTTTTTTCTCTGGATTTCTTATTGTCCTTTCCATGTGCAATAATCAATTTCTCTCATAAGAAATTTTATTTGTAGAATAGATTCGATGATTTATCGATAGCTGATAGTTTCACTGATAACGAAATGAAATAAAAAAATTCGTTCAAAGTATCAACATCACTTGAAACGAAACAAATGAGATAAAAATAAAAATGCACAAATATGCATATGGGTAATGGGTTGAGGATCAACTTTCTATTTACAATATGAAATGGAGACATTCTCAATGAGAAAAAAAATACGCACCTATTCTAGTCTTTTATTTATTTACACACTTAAACACGACGACTTGATGTGAGCTCATATTTTTGAATGAACACATTGGAATAATGAACCGAAAAGACTTTCTTCAACACAACAACTTGTACTTTTTATTCATACCGTCATTAATATAATAGTTGTGAACAATTGCAAATCAGTACGATAGAAAATTAAAAACAATACGACCGGTAATTTATTCTACCACTTTATTTTCTCTCTGAAAAATTCTGTACAGAAGTCTCTTTCACGAACAAATTAAAAATACTTGATAAAGCTCGATGTTTCATAGCAATGATTAATTTTACTGGACAATCTCACAGTAAACGAGGGCATTTGGATCAGAAAAATGGATGAATGTTGATAAACAATGTTATAAACGAAGAAAAATTATTACAACCCAGAGTAAAAAGAAGAAAGAAGAGATGGAAAGTATTATTTTTGTCTTCCACTTCATCTTCTTTTTGTGTTCTTATCGGTGTCGTCATTCACGAGCTTGTTGAAATACATCGATATTTACCAACAACACCAACCATATTCACATTTTCATTTTATAATCATTATTTCTTTTTTTTTCACATTCTGTTTTCAGTCAGGCCCTAACGAGCCGCCACGGTTTCACCTTCGACAAGTTAAACAAAAGACTCTTGGCATACTCTCCTGCCACATTCAAGCCAAACTTAACTTCAACGTCTTTTAAGTACATGGCATTCAAGAACAAGCGAATGTATAAACATATACATGTGAATAAAATATGTGTGTGTGTGTGTGTATAAAATTGAAATTAACGTTGAAGCATTGGAGGGATTGTGCGGCGAATGGGCCTTTAATTAACGAGGCCGGTCCTAAATCGCGTTTGCCGATGCAATCGCAATTAATGCCCAACGAGTCAACTCGCACCACCGCGAGGTGCAAGTACAGAAATGAGAGAAAAAATAAACAAAATGTGAATGCATGGATGAGAGAACGAATGACAGATATTCTTAAGGAGATGGCGATAAAATTATTGAAGATATAGATCTGCAAACGATATGTCAATGGGGTTATTTATATTTTTATACAGACTCAATGTCTCGTTAAAAATAATATGGTTAAGAACAAGGAGGAAGGAAAAATTATAATGCTTGCAATATTTACCGAACTCAGTTTAAAAGCAAATTGCTTATAAACGTGATTGCGTGTAGTGAAATTTTACTGCTAATTTCAATTTTTTTTCTCTTTCTTATTCAACAGAATTAAAAGACAACTTTTTTTATACATATAAATGATGCATTCAATGAATTTTGAAATAGAATTATTTCATGTATCGATTTTCATCATCGGCATTTCTTTTTATACATTTATTAATGTATCTGCTATTTATTTGTGTGAATATATGTGCGTATGTGATGATTCGGACTTATGGTAGGTGAAGATGAAGTGGTATCACTCATGATATAGCGAACGTTCTTTCTTATTTATTCAACTGCGGCATTTTATTGACAATAAAAAAGGGAAATCTCCGTTTTTGTTGAGGAGTTTGATTGATACCTGGTGGAGTGATATTATACAATTTATATATTTCAAGACCATGATCCAACGTGTGAATGAATATTTTCTTCCAGAACATCTTTTGAATAATTATTTTATTATGTATGATTTAAACCTTGAACCAAATATCAAAATCTTTATTTTTTTTTCATTCAAGAGGTGATCAATCGGTCTGCGATCTTTCACCTTTTCTATTCATGAATGATATGCACAATGGATATGCACAATAGACTCAGATGTCAGATCGCGACTGCCCATCTCGCCACTGTGTCTAATATTTATTTTCATGGTTGAACAGAATCCAAATTGGAATTGAGGAAAAAAAAATATTGGAAATATTCTGATCGAATTCATTAGGTGTTAGCTCCTTCTTTCCACAAATTTTTCTAGAAAAATATTTTCCCAAACTTGCTAGCTGCGAAAATTCACCATTTGAATCCATTTTATTCATTGACATGTGTCTGCAATATTTTGCTTTCAGTCTCACAATAAATCCACATCAAATTACAGCGCAAGTTTTTTTCCTACCACCGATGCAACATTCTTTCTTAATTTCAACCGCCCAAAAATGTTTCGTTACGAATAAATAAACAGACGTAAATGCAGTACCAAAACTTTTTATGCAGCTTTGACTTCTATATAGAGCTGATCATGAGAATTCCTCACATGCCAGTAGCGCAAGCAAAAAAATTACGACGGAATGTCTAACGTATCTAGGAATTAAAAAAATTCGGACTCACCGTGATCGTTGCGATCCTCGCACGGGCGGTGGTAAAATATTTGTGAAATTGTTGTTTATATTGGCATTCCTGATGCTCCGTTGATCAGCGGAAGTTCTTGGTAATCTTGGACTACCAGCAAAGGCAATGCCTATTAAGCAAGCGGCCAATACCGCTGCTCTCATCTTGGATGCAATTATTCCCTTTTTGCGTTCACTTATTCAATGTAGTGATTATTCAATTGTAATCCAAACGCTGTAGCACTTCGGTTTTCACACTTTTCTTCGCACTCCGCAATTTAAGTTAGCAATTAATTTATAGAAATTTTATACAACTACAAGTGTCGTAAACGTAACACAAAATGTTTTGTACCAATGAATGGGGAAAGTGAGAAATTTTATCTGCGATTAGAATAATGTAACGACGTTCCAGAATATTTTTTATTTTCATATTATTTTCATCAATTCGTTTTGATTCACCACAAAACTGTTCGAATATGAATTATTATTATACAGAGTCCTGAAAATTCATGACAGATAATAAACCAACTAGTCCAATTCAATTTCATTAATTGATTTGAAGCATCGTGCGCTCTTATACATCGATTGTTTAAATTTTGTTTTTTAATTATCAGTCACCGAACACAAACGTGAATAACCAAACAGCCCAATCGAGGCTGCAAATAATTCTTCTCTAGCCCAACAGTCTTTGTGACTTTTCAGCAAATGAATTAAAATTCGCCAATCGATAAAAGAAACATTTTGAGATCACTCGTGCTCCATTCAACGAATGTCCGTTAATTGTTTTCCACGACACAACTTAACAATTCCACGTTAACAATTCAATAAATTTTACTTTAGTCTTCAATAAACAAAAAAAAATAATTCTTTCCCGTATGCAATTTTTTTTCTTTCAATACTCCAATTGTCAAAAAAATATCCGGAGATTGTATTCGTTAAGAAAAATAATGCCGACTGTTAAAAATCGTGTTATGAGGAGCGTTATACAGCAACGTCCGTCCGTAGACTCGGTTGTTGTTAAAGTGTTCGAATGTTCGCGTTCTCTCTTAGGTCTGTTAGGTTGTATTATGTGTTGGTGCCGCTGCTGCTGGTGAGTTGTGTCGTGGGGCCCCCGAACGGTCACGTCACGATCGCGCATTCGTAAGAGGGCCTCCTTGGGGCCCCATGCTACCACCACCCTACCTGCCAACTATATCAAATACATAACCGTAGTGCGACCATGCGGCCACGCGTATTCAGTCAACTAAAACTTTACTTTCACGTTGATACCACCATGATCGGTATTATGTGGTTGCGGAGCAACAGACCCCAAGGAAACCATCAATATATCTACATACATATGTATATTGACGTCGTAAGGAACGTGTCATAACTCCAATCGAATGCGGACACCTGTGAATTAAAAGGAGAAAAAAAAATTAATACATGAAGGTATTTGAGATCAAGAAACAGATGGATTTTATTGACTATTTCATGTCAGGAGAAAACTGAACTTGAACTTCCTGGTACGTGATACAGCTCTCGTTATATTGGGTGGGTTTATTAATTTTTTTATTTATTCATTGCAATCTTTTTTTTCAATATTACTCGCGATTGAAAGTCAAGTTGAAATTGGATATTTACGATATTTTCATATTTTAATTTTATATTGTAGATAGAGTAGCGGAATTTTTGTCCAATATTGATGAAGGATGTAAGAAAAATGTGTGCTATAGAAATAGAAACGCGTATGGGTTTTAACAACCGTGTAATTATGCGTTGGAAATATGAGATGCAAAAAAAAACGTTCGACCATTATTTCTGTTAGTAAAAAATTACTGGATCGAATTCTATTATTTTTCTTTTCATTGGTCTGTGAATACTTGGTATAACATTGAGAATAATTTTTTAATGCTTTTAGGTTATACAGAGACATGTCGATGGTCGTGTAAGATTTTTGTTCTTGTTTACTTGATGAAGAGAGAAGAAAAGAACATGAATAATGGCCATATATTTCGTTTCATTGATGTAAAGATTAAAAAGATATTAAAATTTTTATTGCACTCCATTCATTTAATGCAAATTATTTTCCCTCAAACAATAAACACTGTAAGAAATTTATTAAATAAATGTTCTCATATTTATTTTATGTTTTCATTTGAATACTTGCTTTGTGAATTTTTCGTAAAATACATAAAATTATTTTTACTTGTATCGAAATTATTTTTCTCTTTCAATAAAAATATGAACAATTCACGCTCACCATTTCCCAATTTTATTAATCAATAAATGAAATATTATTGCTTTGCGAGATCCACAAACAATTCCATCCCTGAAAAGAATAATGAAATCAACTTTCGGTTTTTTTGTTCTAATCAAATTATAACATTGAAATAACAATTCATTTTCAATATACTTTCAGATGATAACATCCACTTGCACCATCATTCATACTGATGAATAAATAAATTGGATTTCGAACAATGAATCAAGATCGAAATCACTATCGAATGACATTGACATCGAATCATTAACGAGAAAAAAGAAACAGAAAAAAATATAAGATACCATGTCAAAGAAGATTAAGGTCAACACTCTTGTAAACAATAAAATCATTGAAAAAAAATCAACAATTCATCCACAGAAAAGAAACAACATACTCCTCCATATCAGGAATATAAATTAACACTTTACGTAATACAAAGATTGATTTTCCAAATGTTGACCATGAATTCTGTATAAAATAACATGACAATAAAATGTTCAATAAATACAAATACATTCGAGGACGGCAGGATGGAAAAACAATGAAAAGGACATGAAAAAGAATCTAATCACTGATTCATTTAAAGGCTATTGTTGACTTGTGAATTTCAACAACTTCACATTTACACGTGGATCGAATTATTCGAAAGCTCTCTCATGATCAAACAGTAAAAGGATCGATCAACGCTGGCCTTTACCTTCTCAATAAAATGTCTGTGCTGTAAATATCTCCACGTGAACTTAAATTGTTTTTCTCCTTCTTTTCATCTGTCCTTATCGTGTCTGGGTCTTTGCCGCTTCCTTAGTCGCGTCTTGGTAAAGTGCACCGACTGCACGACCTCCATCAGCTGGTTGAGGTCACGGTCTCGCCGCTTGCCTTCATGACTAAGCGCTCGTCTCTTACACAGATATTTATTCACTCTGGTTACATCTTGATACATCCATGAATAGAATACAGAAATTTGAATGCATTTTTCATCTCTCGATAAAGTTCAATTCATTCAGATATTTTATATGCAGACATCAACACCGTCATTTACTCCTATTTAATTTGAATTGTCCATTCGAAATTGTGGGAAGTAAGATCGATGAAGGAAGTGGAATTGCGAACACGATCCACACAAACCATAAAACACCGATGAATACAATCCTGACATTTAATTCTTCACAAGATTAATCATTGAATAATTTCATTCACTGACTTTTCCTTCAAGGTCTCCTTTTCATTCTTGAATATATTCATCATAACTGATAAAACAACAATCCATCATCACATCGTCAAATAAAAATCACCGAAATCACATTCAATTAGTCATTTTGAGAATCTCAATTATTTTTCTTATTTTCCATCGATTTATCATTCATTAATTGACGAATAAAATGGTCTAGATAATCTCACCACAATTCTTTTCATGATCATATTATAATGAAAATATCAAATTATAATTGACATTTACCCTGATAAATTACGATTTGATATTCGACTTTCCTATTTCTAGGTGTGTTATATAATTCACGAAATTAATTATGTTAATATATCCACTTGAAATATTCCCTTTAGCTTCCTAAAAGATATTTTTTTTCTCCAATACATTTCTCACTACTTGATGAAAGCTAAGTTGTTATAAAATGTTTTAAATAATTACAAAATCAGCAGCATCTTGTGACCATCAAGAATCACGTCGATAATTCTAGCAAATCATATTCAAAATAAATGTCTTTCCATTTATTTATTCCATCCTCATTAATATCACAAATGTTTCTACTCCATATCCTAATTAAATACCAATCGATTGCGATATATATCACAATATCGGTGAAATAGAATTAAATATTACGCATGTAATTGTGCGTGACGAAAATTTAATGGTGCCAATATAAAAGTAGTGTAGTAAGACATCATTACCACCATATAGATTTATGGTGCATGCACGTATATTCCTATTTCAATATTGCTGTTGTTTATTGTATCATTATATACATTCACTAACAATTGAATGAAATTGTGAGGACACAGTACAATACGAAATTTATAGACAGCCAATTCAACACGTCAATGTGCTCATATTTGATGATTGCCCTACTCCTAACATATAATCCACACTCATTTTATAGCAGATTGTTGTACGTTGTCTCTTGGAATATGAATAGAAGCATCGTGAGACGAGATTAAGAAAATTCAAACCGCCAAAGGTGTTGTAATTTTCTCTTTCACCCACACATTACGGTCTTAATATTTTCGCTCTTACAAATGCACAACACGTCGATATTCTATGTATTGAGTGTCTGTATGTGATACATACTTGAAGAATGATTGCTCAGTATTAACTTTTCTTTTTATACAATGCACTCACGACTTTCATGGACATAATGACAATTGCATCGATTTTATAATCCATCATGAGTTTTAATTATTGCTATTGAGAAAGAGTAAATAATTATTTACAATATATTCTCGTTTTTATATCGAGTTTTATTTCGCTGTTTTGTTTCAATATGACAGTACTGTTGTAGTTTTTTTTTCACATCAGTGAGACACCGTGTGAATTTATATATAGGAAGACAATATAGTCATGTGAGAGAAAAAAAAAATAAGATTTAAGATAGAAAATTTTCTCGGTTGCAACGCCAACGACTCGATCACGACAATGAGATCTTGTATATGTATTATTGTATAATGTGTATGAATATATATCTATGCAATTGTTGCTTATGTAATTTTGTTGCACGAGTATTATCGTGTCGGCAAGATGAATAACCCGTAGATGTGATTCATGTGTGTATATTGTCTATGTGTGAAGAAGTGTGAAAGAAACGAAAAATAAATAGTATCGTTCATTATATTCAAGTTTTATAGCTGTGTCAGGTGAAAATGTCGTGGTGAAGACTTAAGTGAACCGAATGAATGTTATGTGATGGAGTTCAATTTTTTTGTTCAGTCATATTATTTATTTTCACTTGTTCCCACTTTTTTTTTCATTCGTCAAAACTTTTTTTTGACAATCGAATTAGAGAATATAACCAAGACTTCAATCCAGTACTCATGTGAAAGTGTAGAGAAAGAAGAAAAGATGGGAAAAAAAAGGTTTTAATTTAATTTATTGAAAGTGCAAGTCCGAAAAAAGGAGTAAATAAATTAATTGGAATGCATGAAGTTTTTCATATTGATGATTACTAAATAATTTGACCTTTGACGGATCTATGGAAAAAAGAGGAATAATTATCTAATTATGAGTTTATTCCAATGACAATGGTAATCAAGTTATTCCTTAAACTTTATAAACATTTATTCGTGTTGTACACCATTGTCTTCTTCATGTATTTTTTTCATACACTTGGAAACGTAATAGAGTGAATGCGAAATATTCACGTATCACATCTCTGTAAAAGGTGTTTGGAATAGTTGGGAATTAATGAGGTATATCGAGATCATGGATATTTACCGAGGAAAACGAGAAATTATTCATATTTATAAATAATCCTACATCAATTAATATTTAGGTATAATCACACATGACGTCTCTGTTAAGATCAACATTCCACTTTCATCCTGACTACAATCATGATAATACGACACAAGTCCATTGATATAAAAGATAAATACAAAATACATCAGAACAATATTACCTTGAAAGGAAATAAAGTGCTCATGCATTGCAACTCTTTCTCTTACTTATTCCATTTTCCACCTTATTTTTTTTTTTCCTTCACCAATTAAAATTTTTCTCAGCTGCATTTACCAACAGGCAGAAGTAATTATGCTCTTTGAAGAACAGAAATGTTCTTTTAACAGCCATTCATTTCCATTTACTTCATTATTATCTAACTGGATAATTTCTAGTCTTGATACAAAAACAAAATTTTATTATCAATCGGTCGTACATGTTTCAATACTCCAATTACATATTGCATCTTTAATTTCACATAATGCACCTGAACAATTTCTCTTTTTTTTACTTCGTTGTGTATAAAAGCAATTGCTACTAAACTGAACAATCATTCATTATCGATATTTGCATTTTAAATATGCATTACCATATATCATTCATTAAACAAGACAATTAATTTTCCCCGATAGTTGTGGCATTCAAATAATTCTGAAATACTTCACTCGTATATAAATTTCAATAAATTATCAGTTATGCAGTCACATAAATGTGACTGAATCAAAGCAGATCGTGTTGGTATGCCCAAGGTAGGCTTACACAGACAGTGGAATATCACATTACATACGACATGGCTATGACTTTCAAGGTGCTATACGAATATGTAATAATACACATATGTTTGTGAGAATTGTTACTTTGCACCAACGCGTGATGAATAGAAAAAAAAGAGGCCAAACCAAACTCAAACGAATTATGTAGCAAGAAAAATGTACACTGTAAGAATTAAAATAGAACTCACAGTTCGATTTCTTTACAATGAAATAAGTTTATTGAAAAATACTAAACAAACTTTGCCCAAAGATACCACAGATAAATCTCAGTTTACCGGAAATCATCGTTTCTCATGTATGCAACTACGATGGCTGCTGCAGTTGATTTAATTGGAGGAACGATTACTCGTCGTTTCTGTAGTTTGACTGATCATTTCACTTTCGATTATATATATTAAGTTACATATAAATATATATGCGGCCACTATACAACCAAGTACTCGAGGCAATGATTGTGATTTAAATTGTAGCCCGTGGCAAATTTATGGCAATGTATTTTATTGTATATGATATTCACTTCCAATTTATATCATACGGAAATGAAAAATAATATTATACATTTAAACATACTCTGACGAGAGATTATTATCAATAATTGTTAGCAATAAAATAGCACTAAAGCCATATGAATTTCTCAATAGTTTTTACATTGACATTTATCGTGAAAACTTGAAATGCAATTTCCTAATTTCGCAACTATCTTTACAAGTTTGTGCTCACATGAAAGAGAGCTCAAATAATGATCTACGAGTACTGGCGAAATTGGTTTGGAAGATTTTCCGTTCACGTTGTATTCTACAGTAATGCAGAATACTGGACAATAAAGGCAAGTGAGTCGTGAAAGTGTACATGACTATAACAGTTATGTCAAGGCATGTCAATCACTAATTACAATTGAAGTGAGTGAATTATGCGATGTTGAACGAGATCGAGAACGCGTCGCAGTGATTGACGTGAGTTTACAGCGTGGAGTTAATTGAAAGACCGAACAATTGAGAGAATATTAGTCATTGACCTAGAAAACGTGGAATGATGAACAAAAAATCTTCAAGATGCGACACTCTACTTTAATAAGCCGCAGACGACAAAGGGAGGAGGGATCGCTAGGTCAAATCTGACTTTCTATCTCAGACAACTAAATTATACTCAAACTTTTCATAGATACATTCACATATCCACCATGCTTCTTGCAATGACCTTTGCAGTTATAACTTCTGAATAAGATAGAAGAGGGTGTGTGTAGAAGCGAAGTTGACTTGTATTATCATCTCAAATTTATAGCCATTGGATATCAATAGGGGAAAATAATTGAACTTGGACTCGCAAGTATAAACAAATTTGATTTTTTATTCAACGTTGCATTTCATCGCTACCCACATGTTTTCATTTTAATATTAACAATAATAATTGTGTCACATTCTTGCGAACGTAAAGACACACATACATTCAACTTGATATACAAAATAACATTGTCTCTTTTTGTCTTTTCATACAGAATGTTAAAAAAGGGACGAAAGAGAAAGAAAAAGAAACTATAATCATTCATGATTGGTGTTTTAAGTTTCATTTCAATGGCCACAAATGATTCATTGAGAGTTCAGATCAATAGTAAGGCCTTCGCGGATTGTTCTGCGAAAAAAAAGAAATAGCATAATAATACGAAAAGTTTAAAAATATTATCGATCAACGTACCAATGGATTCGGTCTAAATCTGTATGCTAGCATCATCCTTTTCCTATATGCATCGAACTCATCGTCATCGCGTGATATGCCATCAGGACGCTCTGTGCCTAATCCCGAACTATCGAGTCGACTCGTAGCTCTTGAGAATAGGAAAATATATGAGTGAACCAGAACAGTAAGAAAGTTTTTTCTGTCCATTAACATTTAGGAAAAAGGTTATATTCGTACTTATTAACTGGGTCCACTCGACCACTCCCTTCACTACCAAGTCCTTGGCCCTCGCTCCAACCAAGTTTTTGAAGCATTTGGAAACCTGAACAGAAAGTGACGACCACATGTATTTGTGAGATTGATAATTCGATTTTTATAACATTTTTCCAGATCAAAGTATTTTTTGCAGTCACCTATGTTGTCTTCTTTGAGCTTATACTCTTTGTAATCGCTGAGATCGGGTTCCTTTCCTTGCTTCAATGCATTATATTGCTCCATGAATTTTTTAAGCTCATCAGGTGGCAAGAAATCACCGATATGATGTTTGCCTTCTGCCTGCGCTGTCAACTCTTCTGCCCACATTTGTGTCGCTTCCATTTCTGCCGATCGTATCTTGTGCTCCCATGTACCACCCTCGACTTCCTCATCGCTGTCATACTCGTATTTGTGTTTACCCTGCGACTCCAAACGCTTTACTTCCTCGCGCTTTTTCAATAAATTTTGATATAACAAATTTATCTGAAAAGGGTGTAAGAATTGTGATTGACATTTGAGATACAATCGAATATGATATCCATTTGATATGAAGGAAAAAAGGACGAAGTGGATACCTTGAAATGATCCTCAGCCTTTTTCCACTGCTCTTCACTCAAGTCCAATGTTCCAAAAGTTTGACGAGCGTATTGCATCAATGACGGATCAGTACGTGATATTTTAGACAACATGGGATTCTTCGCTTTGGTATTTTGTGTCTTTGGTGGAATTATAACAGCACTTTGCCCCAACTTCATCGGAATAGATATACCAGTTGGTCGTGTATGTGAATTCAAACCTGATAGCCCTGGTGGAATATTCATTGATGTGATAGAAACCTGATTATCGGGTTCACTCCATCGACTACGTCTTTTACGTTTACGCTCCTCTTTACTATCTTCTTTGCTATTGTCTATGTTGGATCGAACAGAGAAAAAGTATTTAAATTTTCAAAGCATTAATTAAATCATTAATATTATATATCGATCGTGCAAAAATCATCCAGTAATTACAGAAGGTCATAATTACAAAGTAGAACTACTTTCTATATGAATAAACCAGTCGAAGATTCCTCTGATATTCGTGAGGAATCGGGCTAAACACTGACAGCATTCATGCTTGTTAGTCACTCACCATTCTGTGATGCATTTTTCTGAGATATTTTATCATTATCTTCATTGTCACTGAGTGCTTCCTCGGGACAGTAAGGTTCTGCCCCACTGCTACGCTTGCCCGTAGTGTTGTTGCTAGACTTTTCAATCTTCTCAGCACGAAACTTGGCCACCAATCCCCTGTACTGCATGTATGCTGCACTTTGCTTTTGGTGCAGAAACCTTGATTAAAACAATACTTAAAACTCTGTCAGGTAAGATTTTACGTCTAATTTATGTAAATAGCAAAACTTTTCATTGAATGATATTTTTCCTAAGAGAATGAACTTGGATTCGATGGATTACAAATTTTTTCATCTCAGTATTTAATTGCCTATATTTGCTCATACCACATATGCTATGAAAAGTGAGGAAAAAGATGATTTATTAAAATAATAATGAATATACTGACATCTTGTATTACGCACAAGTGAAAGGTTAAGAGCCATACAAAAGTGCTGTTTAAATGTATTAGTTCAGTTCAAGGTTAAATTATCAACTCATGGTTATTCAAAGTTGAATGCACACTATCACTTCACTCAAACAAGTAATTAGTCAATCGAATTCGCTATAAAATCTCACTATAAGCAATTCATCTTGGATCCATATGGAAATTCTCGCTCCATTCAATCATCTATGACAAGATTCTAACGATATACTCATTCAATTATTAGTTCATACTTGCTGATATGTTTTTATCGTTTCAACCGATCGACAATAGAAAACATTCGAAATAGTTATTACACTTTGATATATTGGTAAGTCGAGAATAACCATATTCAAATTCGGATTACAATCTGTAATAGAATGTTTTTTGCCAATCTGTTACAGGTAGATGACGTTTGATGATTTCAACTCACTGATGGGATAGAAAAAAAACCCAAAACATTGGAACTTTCACAATGCGATCAACAATTACAAAATCTGAGTCTTGTAAAAACTATGAATAGTTAGGCATGCAAAGGTCAGTGAAAACTTGCTGGAATTAATATTTGGACATGTCCGAATGTAAAATCTTCATATGACATAAAATCTAACATATGCATATAAATATGTGCATGTCTATTTGATGTATAATCTTTCGTTCTTTCCGATTACAATCAGATATAAACTAGATATTACATAACTTCGTCATTACCTCTTAAAAATGAAAACTGTTTGAGCAAGCAAAAATGAAAGAACATTCGGAGATGTTATGCGTGAAAGCAAAGCTGAAGATGCCACACTGTTGGAAAAATTTCACATGAATTCGATGATAATTGAATTGCATGAATTTATGAGAGCGGAAAAAATTAAAGTCTCTTGGCACGTGCGCCAAAAGCTCATATTATGCGTGAAGTACTAAAACACTAGTTACATAGCTGTAACTACAATTAGATATAGGGACGCTTGAAATAGCATAACATTTGGACTTCAGGATAAAGAGAAAATACATGCCATTAATGAAAAAAAAAAAAAATGAATAAATAAAAATTTGAGGAATCAGTGAGGACAGTAGTTACCATAGCTTAGGATCTTGGGCATTCTTCTCGCGTACTTCTTGTTCGATAGCGTCACCGCAATCTGCGACGATGCGTGCCAATTGTTCAGCTTCAACCGGACAACTGTGACCTGAACACCCAACCAAAACAAAAATGAAACAGAAAACTCAACACAAGAAGGGGAATGAAACCCAGGATTGTCCCCATAAAATTTGTCATGTCTACGATTAATAGATAAGTTATACTATGACTCAGACTCATGGAATTATATCTAAACAGAACATCCCAGACAATACAACGGTAACAGAGATTGAAGAAATTTTTGAGTGAATTTTTGACTTCACCTGGATGCTCTGATGAAGACGACAAACAAGCCGGTGGTGGTCTCACTGGCGGTGGTATTTGGACATTAGTACGCGTTACCGACATTTGCACTTGATTTTGTATTGGATAAGTTGTCGGCAGTAGATGTGATGACGGTTGCGGTGTAGTTTGCTGTGATGAAGATGATGATGGTGGTGATGTTGAAGATGATGTCGACGAAGATTGTGGTTGTTGGGATGGTGGTGGAACGGAATTTTGGATGATCGATGGTAGTGGAACGTTGGGCGGTGGAATATTCAAGTTTGGTGGTGGTATTGAATTGATTGTCGATGTAACAACTGTGTGTACACTGGGAGGAGGTGCTGACATAATCAACGGAGGTGGCATTACCGTTTGTGGTGGTGGTACATTCGCGACTGTGACAACTATTGCTTGTGCTGGATTTATCTGTAACATGTTCGGTGGCATTTGAGACATTGGAGGTAGTAAACTTGGTGGTGGTCTCACATTTGGTGGTGGAATATTCGGTGGTTGTAAATTGTTCAACTGTGAGATATTACACTGCGACTGTGGTTGTGGAATAATATGTTGCTGTGACGATTGAATTGTAACGTTCGGTGGTATAGTCATCGTTGGTGGTGGGATATTTGTGTTTATCGGTGGAGGATGTGGTGGTCTTATTATGTGTGGCGGCGGCAATGGCATACGTGAATTTTTCTGATGATTATCAATTGTTGGATAATTATCATTTTTAATTGGTTGTACACTACCACCGCTATGATGTATCATTTGATGATTAGTATGACTTGGTCGTGGCATGTTTGGAGGTAAATTTCGTAGATTTGGTGGTGGTATAGTGGTCAACTGTATCATGGGTTGGGATATAAGTGAAGGAATGGATGCTGATGAAGATGATGATGTTGAAGTTGATGATGATGAGGATGTTGGATTAATTGTTTGCGGTGGTGCTGATGGACACGTAGGCTGCTGATTAAATTGCGATCTAGAACCATTTGATGACGATGTATGATAACGTCTCGATTCAGCAGGACTTGGCGAAGATCTGTGCCGGGGTGGTGAGGGACTTGATGATGAACTGCGTCTTCTGTCGGAACTTCTACCACTCCATCTCGATTCATTTCTTCTCCGTTCTCTTCTACATTCCCAATCACGATTTTTATCACCATTCCAACGGCGTTCTCGCGAAGTAGTATTATCGTAATTTCTATCGCTATTGCGTTCATCTTTACTCCGTTCATCCTTTTTTACTTCATCAATAGCAATTTTATTTACTGGCGGTGCTGGCGGTGATGTCGATGTGGATGATGTCGATGATGACGACTCTTGCGCCACCTTACTTGGACCTTTGTTTGAGATTTTTTTGAATTGATCCAAAAAACTGCCATCATTTGCAAATAAATTGATTGTCGCCGCAGATGTTGGCTTCTCTTCTTCTTTCCTATAAATAAACATATGCAATCGCTTTGACCTCCATTTCTAATGTAGAACAAAACCATTTAGGAAATGTACTATAATATATCACAGACATGCAGTTTTTCCCAGCATGCATAAATATCTATGTATGAAATTGTATTTGAAATGAGGGAATAATTTATGGATTTTCAAACATAATTTTCCTGCCAGTGCAATACGATTTCCTCCTCATCTCAATCTATCATGATAAATTAAGTCTTACAGAGACGAACCTTGGTATCAACTGCGTCTCATGAATAAATCTATCATTCTAATTAGACCTACTGTTACGTGAAAAAAAATACATATATTATACGTATACATATATATACATATACACATACCTCTTCAAATGAGGTGGAATAAATTAATTAATATTTCGCCATCAATGTTTGAAAAAAGTGACATCGTGCACAGAAGGGAAAATTAGCAGGGAATATTCATGTAGACACCGAAATCAATATAGATGAACGAGATAAACTATTGCAATTGAATATAATATATACATATATGTGTATAAAGAAATTCAATTCAAATGTAAATTTTTAAACTCACTTCACTGTAGAAATAGGTTTGGTAACTGCAGCAACGTTACTATTGTTACTTATTGTTGCATTTTTTTTCACATTATCAACCGCCTGTTTGGCTTTCATTTCTTGCATTTTAGCCTGTATTTCCAATTTTTTCTGTTGAATAATTTTCTCTTGCTTGGACATTTGTGCAAAACGTTCATTTCGCGATGTTTTTGAGACAAATGGATCTGAACCCTTGACACTGCGATACGCCATGTTTACTGTTTCGTATATCAACCGACTATGGCAAATGGTGGTGCGACAGTCACTGTCTCACTCGCTTGAATCAACTTCAACGTGTGCATTCGTATATGTACATATATATGTCTATACAGAGTTAAGCGAAATGTTTGGCGGATAGTATTGGGTGGTGGTTGGTTGCTGGGGGTCGATCATGGAAAGAATATATAATAAGTTGAGTACCACTGACCACAGCAGACCGACCGTGCGCCTGTGTTAGGTTGTATGCGGTATATGTATACATATATTGTATTCACAATCTTTTTCTCTTAGTCATGTGATTCATACGCATGCGCTATATTGAAAAAAGAACACTTCACACCGTCCCTCACGAATCAATGTACATTTTATCGGATTCTCGTATTTTATACAGATTGAAAAATGGCGATTTCGATTATTTGTTCAAACTGCAATCCGTCCCCTCGAATCGTCTCGTGGGACGAAAATGTAAAAGGGGAAACGATTTTCATTCAACTGATATATCGTTTTGATATGATTTAAAAATTGGGTTGGATTTTTAGGGCGAAATAGAAAAGACATCAATCAGGGAGGACACTGATCTATTAGCCCAAATTGAGCAAATGTTAATGATAATATCTCTCCAGAAGTCGATTATAGATTGACAAACGCAAAAAGTGTATTTATATGCCTGAGAATCTTCACAAATGAGAATTTTATCTGGTTTAGTTGTTTCTGTCACGGAAAAAAAAAATCGGTGAGACTGGTGGCGCAATCATGCGGTGAAAATAACCAGACAATTGAACATGTCTGCTTTGCTTTTACTCCGTTTAATCTTTCTCTATTCCTTTCCGTCGTAGCCACACTGATTCAATTTTAGTTTTAATCGCCCACACACTTGAGAGGGTCCCAAGTGAATTACGTCTTTCATAATAACACACAAAACGAAATATTTTGACGGGAAGGGAAAACTTTGTGTTTGTATACTTCATTGGGAGCGCAAACAAAACTGTAAATTGGCGCGAAATCAAATTTCAAATAATATTATGTACGGCATATGGACGTTCATGCCTTGTTAAATCATTATTTAATAATCACTATTGGCAACAATCCAGAACGTGAGTCTACACCTGGTGACTCAATCAATGTCCAGTTGGAATAACTTTCAGTTCACGATTGAATCATCTGCCATTTTTCATCATGGAATGTGAAATAGCAATAACACGTATTTGTACAATTTTAGATCAACTATCAGCGGATATAGCAAAATTGATAGAGAACAGTGACAAGCCATCGAATATCACCGAAAAAGAACATGAGAATAGTTTGAAGGCTGCAAGACATTTCCTACATATGTTAAATCGGTTGAGGTGTCTTGTCGAGAAACGAATGCGAACATCACCAGCAGAAGAACGTGAGCGCGCATCCAATTTAGCAAGCGCTCTTGTGAATGGAAAAAAAGCTCAAGCGGAGGTTGAGAGTAAGCCCAAAGCAATCGATATTTTGTCAAGGATAACAATCCGGACCCCACAAATATGCACACATTTATATACAACATATTTATGTTTATATTTTTATCAGTCTTCATTTTACGTTGTTTCAGATTTATTGGATTCAATCGAGTCACAAAGAAAGGAATATGAAAGTTGTATTAATGATTTGGAAGCAAAGATTGCTGAAGAGGAAAAGCAAATAGAAGAAATGAAACGCAATCATGAGAAAGAAATTGCGAAGATAAAGTTGTATTTGTAGATTTTTTAATCCAATTAATTATTTCATTGAGTTGTTTGCTTTCATAGCTATAAAATGGAATTAACAAACGGGTCTTTTGTCGAATATCCAGAGATAGATCGAAACGTATCCAGGAAAAAATAATTGCGGAAACAAGAGAGGATGAAGAAAGGTTGAAGACTGAAATAGATTTGAAGAAAGCAGAGCTTGAGAATATTCGTTGTACACGTGCAAAGGATGAGAGAGAACTCTATGCCAAACGGTAAAATTAACCTTAATGTACAACAATTTCAATAGAAATTATTTCCACCTCTCTATTCATCAGCAGATAATCAGAAACTATAAACATCTCGAATACTTCATTCCAGAAAAAAAGTCGAGCAAGAATATCTCGAAATATTGGCAATGTACGACACCAATGTGGGCGGATTATACCGAACAATGGAGTCCTTGATAGAAGAATCCAATTTATTGGATACAAATTTACGAATCTGTCAGGTACTGTCATCATCAAAATGAAATTGGAGATAGGGATAATATATAAACGCAACACTGTATCTACGTCAATTTATTTTTGTTCACCAGGAAAAACTAATTGTACAAGAAACAGAATATGAAATGTTGAAAAGTGAAAGAGAATCCGAAATTCTAAGAATATTTACAGAAAACTTAAATGAATTCCGACGCAAACGAGCTGCTAAAATAATTCAAATAGCATGGCGAAAATATCTAGAGCGGTTATTGTTGCGAAAGAAAAAGAAATCCAAAAAGAAAAAATAATTATCATTACAAATAAATAAAACATGCGGGTTTTACAATGTGAGGTTTGATCAAATTTTCTTCCACGTGTTTCACATTCTCATTATACTTCAACACACATTTCCTGTCTTTAAATAATCCACCGAGTGAATTATTTGTATAAGAGCACATTTATATATACATATAATCTGATACGCTTTCGAACAATATGAAATCTCAAACAGAATCTTCATCTCAGAGAGAGTTTCATTCTTCATAACTCAACCGCAATATTATTTCTCTTCGAATACTCTCTACAACTGTTTCATTATCCATCGACAATCGAACCGTACTCTATCAACCACACGTATTTGTTGTATACTCGAATACATTACCAATATGAAATTTTGCACTAATATAATTGTTTTATCGGATATCGACTTTGGCTTCCGGCATTTACGGTCACTGCCCATCAGCCGCGAGCTAAGTCCTCTTTTATTCACCACAAATTCGGACAAACTTGGAGAATGACAACAATATTCCCATCCAATTTAAACGATTCAACCTAACCACAGAAAGTATAATTGTCATCAAACAAAAAAACAAACTCAAATAAAAACATCCGAAAACCATTCCAATATCAAACAACGCAATTGTTTGTCATGGAGCAGAAAACTCTCCTACAAATCCCACCATATCTAACTAATAAAATAAATAAAGAAGACTAAAATTATCATAAAAATCACCGTACGAGATTCATATCAAGTGAATAAATCA
This sequence comes from Meteorus sp. PSUC_FEM 10030008, assembly GCA_018881525.1. Taxonomy (NCBI): domain Eukaryota; kingdom Metazoa; phylum Arthropoda; class Insecta; order Hymenoptera; family Braconidae; genus Meteorus; species Meteorus sp. PSUC_FEM 10030008. The sequence continues at coordinate 26,283 of JABMBR010004062.1, forward strand.
CAATGACACAAGACTATTCGTGTAAATGTCAATACAATAATACCCCAATTCAAATCCCTCTTGATCCCCTAGAAAATGTGCACAAGCAGAAAAAAAATCCTCTAATCAAACACCAATCTCGTAACTTCTCACATCTATACAAATACATCCATGAACCCACACTGTCAAAATATTAATGCAACAACAAGCAACAACATATTGTTATAAATGTATGCGTAAAAAATTCATCAGGCGCATGCTCGCAAAATATTTCGTTGTGGAGGGGTTTGTGATATTCATTCGGGCAAGCCAGGCACGAAGCTGCCGATCATTACAAGGTATCCGGGTCGCCGGGTGTTCGTCTCAACGTATCACCCACGGAACACACCAACTATATATATAAATACATATATATATTTGT
>JABMBR010004073.1:0-26664 GCA_018881525.1 Meteorus sp. PSUC_FEM 10030008
TGTAGTGTATATAGGATTGTGTATTATGTTGAGCAGTATTATTTTCTTTGAGAAATTTACAATGGTACATTGTAAAAATTCGAATTCTTTCGTTCTGGTCCAGCATTGCAATATTCCATGTTGAAAACTACAACGTTTTCATAGTAATTTTTACTTTAATTTTCTTTCCGTGTATGATTGTCTATTTGAAAGATTTTTAAATTGAATGAGAACTTTTATTATCACCGTGCAAGAGAAATTCAGTAATTTGTCGCATTGCCAAAATAATCTGAAATGAATTTATTTGTTTGCAATGAATTATGCAAGAGGTAGCGACAGTATAATTTCCATAACATTTCATCATTGGATGATGGAAAAAAATTGAAGATTTTTCATTATTTCGAGTGACTCTTTTTCCCATGTGATCAGATGTTTTCGCTTTTTTAGATAAATAAAAAATCCATTGAATAGATTCAATGAGAACATCTGCGTGTTTGATGATATGAGAAAGTTGATTCTCACTGACATTATCATCCATAAAATTCGTAAAAAATGAACTTTACGGTTCATTAGTCAGGCTACATTGTAATAAAAGTACATGCATGTGTATCAATATATCTCTGAGTAACACATAAAAAACTGCATGAATGCAAGTTTGAAGGTGAAAAAACAGAAAGTAATCCATACATGCAGTGAATTGTATGTTAAAAAAAATTATTATGACTTTTATAACACCCCAAAGAAGGAGATATTAAACTCACGTGATTTTTATATTTCTATGTATGGATACGATACCATCAGATGCGTGGCCGCAATTGGGAGATTTCAGAACCCGAGTAAGATCGTTGGTTGCCACGATTGGTTGTTGAGAAACAAGTAGAGAATCGTGACTGGCACATTTGCCACGCCTTCAAGTTCCTCTTTATTCTCTCATTGGTCGCCCCCGAGAATTTCTTTCATGGTCTTCTCTTCACAGATTTTTTACGTCTCAATTTTTTTTCCATCTTCGCCTCCGTTTGAATTTTTTTTCCTCCTCGTCTTTGCTACAAAATTCATTCGCCACTTTTTATCTTTTCTCTTTCACCCATCGTCTTCCATTATTTTTATTTTTACTTCACACTCTATTTCGTTTTTTCAATTGGATTCAAAAGTGGTTGCACAGTTGTTCATGTTTTGCCTTCATTTGAAAAGTCTCTGCCTCAATTTCATATGCCGTGGGCATTTTTAACTTCATTTATCCCTTCAAATATAAATTTCTTTTTTGTTTTTCCAAAGCGATTTTTTGCTTCCCACGTTCAATAAAATGAGTGCGTGTAGCTATTTTTATTTTTTTTTTAATGTTGATAAATAAATTCGTTACCTTGCAACATTGAAGTTCGTACGTTCACTTCATTCGCTTTGTCTCGTGTTATGAACATGCACAAACTCGTTGCGATATATATTTCCTTGTATATAAACGACGACGGTTCATGCGCCTTCGAAAGTTTTGCTCTCGGCATTTGTTTTTTATCTTCTTCTCTTTTTTTTCCTTCATATTATTTCCATTTTTTTCTTTGCTCAATGCAAAATCCAACCCCACGGGCGATTGCTTCCAACTTGTGGTCATAAATTTGCAAAAAGAAAATGTATTACATTCGAACTGTGTAACACGCGCCCTCAGGACTCGTTGTGTATATACAAAGGCATAGAATATCCCCTTCCTTTCTCATCCTTTGTGTTCGCAGTCATGTATATGAGAATGAATTTACATGTTTCAATGCAAAATGTATGTAAACGTGTGTATAGAAATCTCTGTGGTCGCTGGTAAACGATTCTCTCAATTATTGTCCTTCACTTCTGTCCTAATAATTCGTCGACTTTCTTTTCTCTCTAATTTTTACCCGTCACAAAAATGCATATTGTCTCACATTTTACACCTGAAGATAAGTGACAACAATTCGATAATAATTTATTCCTGATGGACAATTATTTTTAAAGTATTTCAGTTGAAGTGTTGCACATGAATAGTAACAGATGTAAAAACAGAAACTTGTAGAATTGATGAGAAAATGCGGAGAAATGAGATAAAATAATTCCGTTTATAAATCCAATTCCCAAAATAAAAAATTTCATGTTACAAAATGTTGAATCAATCGAAATAAATTTTTAACTTCTCAAAATAATCGATTTAAACGAGAAAATATTCAATTCACAGGAATGTCCAATTAATATCGTGAAATTCAGTATCAGATCAATAATTAATTAGAAAAATTTAAATAATTTAAATGCATCCATCGGAAATCATTTTCTGCGACTACTTCCACTCCATTGAAATACAACTGAAGATAAACCAGGGTTGACCATATCATTTCTCGCATCCAATTCACAAGAACCAACGTCCATATTCATAATGGCTTCTATTTCATTCATGCTGCCTTGATAGCGTATTCCACAGTGGGCAGATCGTGCCCGCGCTTTGTTCCACTCGCAAGTAGTAACAGACGACAGACCGAATGCTCCTTAAGCCGAAGACAAAATAAACGCTCGCATGTTATAAACATATAACATACACCAATACCCATAGAAACGTTATAAAACTGAGAAGCAATACATGAAGAAACTCGTTCTCCATGGTTGCGCTTGGGCGAGGTCATTAAAAGCACACTGCCTACGATACACCCGCGATAATCCTTCTTAAGTGAGTAATGGCTACAATCCACGCCCGACAATTTTATATTCCAGGTGGAGGATCTGCACTTGTGTGTTGGTTCATCTCTCCATTGCATTTTGCGACGATAAATTTAATAGCCTTTTGCTAGTAGCTACACGTCGCAGTAAATATATATTTGAGTATAAAGTGTGGACTATAATTAATGGATTTTATCCTTGAATACGAACAATTTTAAGATTTTTTTATATATTTAACTAGTCATTTTAATCAGGATGTATCCTCTGTTGGATAAATGCGATTAAACTCATTAGAAACATTCATTTTACAATTTATTTTTCAACACAAATATTTTTCTATTCACTCTAGGAATATTCTCGTGTTCATATCCGATGAGAAATTCATTCCGGAAGAATGTAAAAAATTTTGCAGTAAATTTTCTCTTGATTCCCTAATTGTGGCTACTGTTGAAGTGTTTCCAATTGATAAAAATAATTAACGAATCGAATTTTCATTTTGGAAATGGATCTGTCACCACGAAAAACTTGAAAATTAATTTCAAATAAATTTATTCTACTTGTAAAATTTCTTCGAGCACCTTGTACATCTCCACAATTTTTTTTTATGAGCGAAGTTGACCCGCAGCGAGCTAATGATCACTCCATTGGCGGATGTTGTGACTTTATAGAGCCCAGGTATTTTAAAGTACATGAGTTTTACTGATGCGTAACCAGCAGGAACTTCCAACCACAACATTAAATATTATAAGTTTGAATATTGTTGTATAATAGCTCTATACAATGATAATAAAACCTGCCAGAACACCAGCAACAGTTTACAGCAACATTGTGAAGGTTCATAATAATGTGGATGGAGATTGGATACTCGTCGTCATCCCAATGTCTTGTTTCGTGCTGTCCAACTGCGCAAGCTTCCTATCAAAGACCAATCCAATCCTCCTTTTCTTCTCCTACTAACCCTCCATGCATACACCCCTACATTCCTAACTTCATCCCTCCATGTGGCGACGCTCTTCCTGAACATTGCTGATATCCTATTACAATAGCACCTATGAAAAGCTTCCATTCTTTGACAAGTACTGACAGGATATAACTGGGCTTTCGTGTGTATGACACAAGAAGAAAATGTGACGTATTCGACCTTTCTTCCCACTTATTCATCAATGAAAACCAAATTTGTTACCAATCAGACGATTTCATAGCAGAAATGACGGGAAAATTCCGACGCATTCGTAGAAAGCTAAAAATTCTCGAATTCGCTGTGAAATTCTTCAACAAACGTCTGAAAGAAACTCTGAAAATGTTCATTTTCTGTATTGTATATCAGACAATTTAGAGTTTTGAGGAAACATCAGAATGACAGTGTAGGATCAGATGACATGGATCGAAGTTACTGAATCCCAAGTGACATCTAAAAATCAAAGCTACTCCAATTCCCTCCTAAATTTGAAACTCTCAATCGTTAAAATTCTCAATGGGAAAAAAAAATCAAACCCCAGTTTTGTATCATCAATAACAACTCCGACCTGACCACCCACCGTCATTACCAAATAAAATTTCTGTATCTTCCACTCTATTGAAAATGCACAAAAACAACAAAATAAAATCCTACGACGTGACCAAGTCTGCCTGTAAACTTCTGATAGAATATTTACTCCAATCTTCATAAAGTTGTGTCATGTACACATGTGCTCGCTCCATTACCATATGGCTCAGCGACCTCACGCGCAGTCGCTGTTCTATTTCCATCCCCCTACATTCATATAAATGTAAACACGCGTTAGCTCCACCCAAAAATCTATAATCACCCCAGTAGAGCTCAAACGTCGCGACGCCTGCTACCTCCACATCTCTCTATTCTCCTATTACAGAACACCGTTATAACGACGCTTGATGGCGGCTTCGTCAAGACGTCCACCGTCAACGTCGTCGTGCCAACAAACTCGCAACCATTTTCGTATTGTTCTTCAAACCCTGGAGACTGACCTGGCGTTTCGTTTAGCTGGAACACTCGTACACGTCACAACTACAAACTTCTCATTCACATGTTCACACGTTTCTATGTATCGATCGGATAGAATCAGTGACGTAACCATTGGACATGCGCATGACGATGTGCAGAGGCGTCGCGACGCTCAGAAAGCTCTTTCGTTCACTGTAATCCTGTTCTTGTGGTACGTCAGACGGCGTCTTCCAATTGACGAGCAGCTTTGTCACACGTCAAGTCAAAAGCTCCACTTCGTGTGAGTGGTGTTCTCTCGCGCCTTTACGTTTGTTGATGCCAAGACTCGGCTTCGACTTCTATTCGTGGTTTCTTTTTCACGTTGCCACATTACTTTTTTCACTCTGCTCTCACACACACTCAGACATATCTGGTTGTATAGGATATTACAATCACGTGCACGTTTACATACTATCCGGGTAAAATATCGTGGGGTTAGGGCGCCGCAAAGCAACTTCTATGCAGGGGCGCCTTTTTCCACTTTTCTGAGTCGAACAAATTACTCAAAAAATATTTTCCCTGATATCACAAAAAATTGAAATCGACTATAAATCCAATACGGGCTGCTCATATTCATGTAAAACATTAATTGTTGTGATGAACTGTGCATTAATAACGGCAACCCTTCACCCTTAGTACCATTTCCTATGGTTTTGTTGGAGACTCGAAGATGAATGAAGATGATAACTCATACACGATCAATTACCTTGAAATGCTGCTGATGAAATTTAAAAAATCTAAAAATTCTTGATTTCGACCATTGATAGAAATTAATTCGACCTGTTTAACATTCCGAATATGGGGAAAAAATGAGTTCCAACATCTGTTGCTTCTCTTCCAGTAGCAACGCCACAGTGATGGAGGTCAGTGAGCCATCCGACAGCGCACAAGCACAAGCCACGATGAATAAAAGCTTCCTCACCTCATGTACTTTCCTGCTCGGTATGAGCAAGCGTAGAGGACTGGCGCCACTTAGATAAACCACATGCGAAATCAATTTCAACAACGGCGTCGCAATGACCCTCTTTCATCGTTCGAAATACGCGTGAACGTGAACAAACACGTTTCCATATCCTATAATGCATGAACAGAGGTTATTGCTATGAAGACTCGAGTTTACTCCTCTACTAAATGTTTTCCGGATTCAAAAGTCCGCTGAGACCGATCCGCGACAAGCGGGTGAGCGACAGATAACCAGTATTCACTGGACAATGATATAAAATACATGAAGCAACACGTCGGAACCTGTACGAACATACACGCTCACTTATTATTGATCGGCACGTCTTCCCCCGTGAGTGGGTTTTTTTCGTACGATATCAACAAGTAGCATTAGCCCAATGAACTTTCAGTATTTCCGTGCGAGACACACGCATCCACAAATAGCAATATAATTGGTTAGTCTACAGAGCTTTTGAGGTTTTGGGTTTGAGTCAGAGGGTCTACACCTGTGCAAGACCGAGTTGCAGGTCGAGAGACGCTCCGGCGCTGCACCAGGCGCTTATCAAGAGATGTTGGCCATCGCGACTGCAGTGCCGTCTATCTATACAATGCTGAAGCAATGAGCTTTAATACGGAGAGCTTGAAATTCTCATTCACATATTTGATTTCTATCCACCAAGATTCGTTGCCTGTTTGTCCCAACTCAAAGCATGATGATGAATCAATTCAGCTACTTCGAGATTTTATCGTGAACAGAGATACAGTAAAAATGTGGCTCTCCTTATAAATTACCGTACACTTTCAAAGCTGAAGATATTTTTAGGGGAATAGAGATAATCGCGACATCCCTGAATCGTGTCTTACTCACACTTGCTTCGTCGGAAGCTCTGAACAATACGCTTGGAGTCTTACGGAGCTCCTTATCAAACAACTAGGATATGACTGAAGCTCTTCAATACATTCACAGATATATCAACGTTACCACGAAACATCCGAGAAAAGCTCATGTTAGTGAGATGTCTGAACACGTTCCTGAAGTAGTCGGTGCGCCTGACGGAAGTGACAGTGTTCCGTCAAACTCGGCGCGTTGCATTGGGATAACATAGAAGAGAAAGAACTCGCGGTGAATCAGGAGGTCCTCAAGGCTCTGATAGGGGTTGAAATCCCGCGCTTTCATGAATGATATATATATGTGTATTTATGTAGGGAATTTAAGCAACGACGATTCTCCAGTTGCTTCCTGCTCTGTCTCATGCCTTGATACTTTGAGGAATGGAAAAAAGACGCGAGGAAATATTATTCACTCACTTTATTATGTATGTGTGGATATATAAAAATACTTTTTCTCCAAGACATCATGATGATAAATCGAGTGGACGTACTCGAAGTGTATAATTGACTGCACAGGCATATTTATACATAAGAAAGACCGGAAAGGCGATTTACAGTGGCGTGTTTATTATTTCTGATCGTCGTCTCGTCTTTGGAACACTCGGCACAACCGGAAGACGTCGCTTTCTTTCTTTCATTCTTTCTCACTCCCGCCCTTGTGTATCACTAACTTTGATTTCTTTTTCTTTCACTCTGTTAATTTTTTTTTATCTTGTCCTCTTTATTCTCTTCATCGTTTCGACTTTCAAGACAGCGCACAGTCTCATTAATTACGTGCCTTGCTCTGAGAAGTCGAATCGATCATGACTTGATACGAAGAATCGCTGGACCGTACAATTACTTTTGAAAAAAAAAGAAGTAGAGAATGAAGTACTGAAAAAAAAAGGATGTAAGAAAAGGGATCAAGTGATGAGAGAGATATTGGTGGTAGTGGTAGATGTGTAAAGATTCGTGTGAGAGAGAAAAAAATTGAAGTGAAAGAATATAAATTTTTTTTTTCTTCTTTTAGATGATGATGATGATGATTCACTTTTGAGTACATAACGTTGTCACTTCATGAGTGTGAAATTTATTAGGAGAACATGGGAATATTTGTTCTATTCGACATTGGAAAAGCACAAGTTGTGGAGCTTTAAATAGGAACACATGAAAATTGGTGGATGATTCCTTCATGATTTCATGATGTTTATGCGTAATTCTATTTTCTTTTCATACATTTCCCAAATAAAGGAAAAATTCCTTTCACTCTGTGACATCAAAGAATATTTTCTTCATCATTCCATAACAATTCTTCCTTGTTCAATATCTTCTTGGAAACTGGTGTGATGAAAGCTTCAAGCACCGTTGTCGAATATAAAATTTTTGTAACAGGAAATTATAGAAGACGTCAAGGTATGTCAATATGTCATCGCTACTGTAGGTGCCGAGTATAAAAAAAAATATGTCACGTGTGCTTTGAATATATTTTTAGATCCCGCGTATGAATAAAAGGAGATTGTCGATCATTCAATTGTTGCTAGTCATACGTTTTTTGTGTGTCCATCAGCTTATGAAAATTTAGGGCGTCGGCCGGTTGACGTCGCGACGGCATACCAGGACAACAGAGAATCATCACAGCTGTAAGCTTTTAAAATATTTCATATGTTAGTTATAGATATCACAATACAAATAAAAAATCAATGCAAAAAGAGAATTTCGGAACTCTCGAAAAATATTACCGCGAGGCATCGCTAATAACAACCATCGGGCGAAGAAAGATATCGAAGAGGATGAAAAAATTGAATATTGACATTGCGCAGAAACTTTTAACGAAATAATAAAAAAAAGTGTGATAATAAATTGAAGTATTGACGTATATGTTGACGTGTTCCACCATTTTCTTTCTGCATTCTCTATATTCGCCTGTCCTGATCCAAGATGAAAATCATAACGCAACATTGACCAAGTATTGAGAAAAGATTTCTTCAGAGTATAAGAAAAACTTCAGCAACACGAAAGCTACGATTGAGGGAGCTTTCAATAAGACAAAGCACCCAGCGGTTGCTTGCAAGCAGCCCCCAGTATTAGGCAAACATACATTCGATATTGGTATCAATATTATTATCAAAGTTTCGTCGCCGTTGACGTCGGCGTCGAGCACGCCCCGCCCAAAAATCACGGGATAGATCTATTTTCGGAGGGTGCCTCTCGCCGAAAAAGCGCGGGCGTTGAGACTTACGACTGGGAGAGTAGGAAAACTTGTGAAGTATTTTAGTGCTTTCATTCGCGGGTTTGATCTTGTGTTTAAGAATCTTTCATCCGCTTTTGAATTATCAAAACAAATTTTTATTTTTCATGATATATTTTTCATTTTTTACCAATGTCATTAAAAAATGATATTTCTACAAACTAAAATTAAATATAAAATATCTTCAAATTGCATCCAAAGAATTTTACACACCACCTGACAATTCAACATCGCAAAATATTTCATTCTCTTACAAAACATTGAATTATCACTGGTTACTTTCGCGTCCATATTATTGAGCTCGTAAAAACACTTGAATTTCGATCATTAATCACAAATCTGTTTCAATGAAAAATATTTTTGGCAATAAAAGTTTGTCCAATCGTCTGAATTGACTCGCGTGTGTTATATATAAAAATATAAACTTACGACCATGATGTCGAATCAAGTGGAAAAAGTGGAACGTGTATATATCGTCTTTGACGACGTTTAAAAATCCATTGAGGGGGAATCGCATTCGAAATGACAGCTTTTAAACGACGAGATGGAGAAAATTATAATCATGCCCCAATGGACAATATAAATGCCATCTACCTTAATTGGAACTGATACATAAACGTTTATTATATATCTATATATAAATTATATACAGGTAGACAATTTCATATACACATATACGGTTTTTAGATGATCGACACGATCGCAGAATGAGTGAGCGTGCACATGGCCAATTATGTGAAAATGTTCTTGCGGAGTAAAAAATATTCTCACGTTCCTCCGTTAAAAAAATATCCAAACACAAACGACAAAAATAAAATTGAAAACTTCATATATATAGAATAGGGCAATAAAGAATAATGACAATGCGTTGTTTGATCATGAGTGTTAGTGCAAAAGGTTTATTATTTATTTTACTTCTATTGTGTTTGTTTGTATATTCTGTTCTTTCATTTATTGAGTGGATGAAATGAGTTGAGAAAAAATATCAAATGCGTTTTCAAGTGCATCGTCAGTGCGCGCCTTGTTCTTTTCACATTTATTTCCCGGTTGTGTTAATACGAGGCGCTTAAGAACATCCGGTATGTATCTCGCACGGGCATTTTACGAGTCTACTCATGGTCATTTATTTGCGCGTACTTTTCTTTTACTTCTCGAATGAATTTCCTCTTTTTTTTTTGGTATCTATTTATTTTGTCCTTTAGGTGTATAAACCTTCCCGCCAATCCCATTACTCAGCAATGTTTCGCAGAGTAATAAACATGTGTGTATTTTTCCTTATTTTTTTTTCTTCGGCCTCAATGTTTATGTGTGTGTGTGCACCATTTAGGTATGTGTAGTTGGATCTTTAATTCGTTCATGTTTAATCAGATGAATAAACAAAAAACGCGAAATGTTCATGAGCACGCTCTACTAATGAATTTTCATTGCCATCCACTTCATAAACTTATTCAGAAAATCTTCTCTTTTTTATTTCAAAATTATCTCGTTGTGTACCCGTGTGTGTATTACATAATTTTTCCACCTCCTTTTCGTTCATTTTTTTGATATTTATGATCGTAAAATTAATTAATTTGGTTTCAATGTCTTGTTTTTTTTTCTAAATTGGCAAGAGAGATTGTGAATTGACTACTCAATCGATTGATCGTGAAAAGAAAAATTCGATCTTGGTACAATTTTCATACTATCAAGCTCCATATTGTTGATGAGAGCACTAAAGTCTAAGTTTTTTCATTTTAAAATTATCATTCAGCAATAATAATTTTTATTATTTACATCCATACTAAAACGTGAATATGTGAGTGTGTGTACGTGAGTAATTGCTTTGAAGTTGGCAGAATGTAAGAAAGAAATGATATAGAAAACAAAAATCAGAAAATTGGTCCTCGGACATTACAAATGTGTGATTGTGATGCAGTTGCAATCTCGTTAATGACCATATATGTTTCATTTTTTTTTCATCCTTCGCTTTATCCTTTTCACCTTCCATATTTCTCATCATCGCTGCGCGCGATATACATAAAGGTACACCGAACATAAATGCACGTACAACTCACATTAATGTTGTACGTACAATATGTATTGCATTTAAACTCATGTGCACGCGCATGTACATATGCGTATCCGTCGAAATGCTCGTTTATCCACTGATTGCCATGAATATTTGCGCATGTGCATTCGCACATCCGGTGGCCATTCATTCAATGCAGCTGTCAGAATCAAATTTACGACCATTTTACCGTCATAAAATGGGAAAATAATGAAAAAAAAAAAAAAAAATACAAAATGTAAAATGTAATTTGAAAGTAAAAAATTTTGTGATAAGAAATGGCCGATGACAGAATAAGGTTTAAAGAAATCAACGGAAAACATGATCGTAAAAATTATTTCAAAAAAAGTAATCACAAAGTTTTGTTACAATTCACAAAGAATTTCCATTAAGTTGTATTTTATTACAACAATTTCCGTAGAAATTTGAAAAAATAAGATAAGAAACCTCTGATTATTATTTCATTACTTAAAACTCGATCAAAGACATACCGCAAAAAAATTTTAAACTCTGTTTTATTATTTTTCCATTTAAAAATTAAAATTCATACAAAGATGAAGAAATCCAGTTTAATTATTTTCACATCCTTCCTCTCATCATCAATAAACTAATAAAGATTGAATTTATAAATGCATCTGACTTCTTATCAAATTGATCAAGAACTTATTCAACCAAGTTCAAACTATAAATCTGAAAATTAATCTTCCTCATATTATTTATATAATCCGTTAAACAGCAATTTAAATTTGTAATTAAATCATGTGAGCGAGTAATTGCAGAAAGATTATGAGTTCATACGTATAAACCATAACGATTAATTGGTAATATCGATAATCGTTGCGGAAAATGAATGTAGCACACCCGGTGTGACGACAACAAATTATAAACATATATATGTATACATTTTATATTGATGAACTGTTTTCTGTAATGGTAATTCAAGCTTAACACACATATTGAGATATGAAGTCATGTGCACGTCCAGACAAGTCGACTAAGTGGCGCATGATGCTACATTTAAATCATTCGCGCATCATGGTGCCATCGTTGATACTTATAACACTCGGATGTGACCAATGATGTTGCTCATGTGTATATTGGTATGCATACATGTGAATGTGTATATTCGCCGAGTATTTTATTTTCTTCATGTATGGTTGCTTGTGTGAATGACGTTCTCAATGAATATTTTATTTTGTATGACACAAGTGTAGACACATTATGAAAGATATGATTGAAGATGTATTGAAAGTGACAATACAATGCTTGATTGAAGTCATTTCTGTGAGGATATCATTGATGAATCATCCTTTTTATGAATCCAATTGGTATCCGATTGAGGGTTTTAGTGGCAGGCATGATTGAAGATGTGTGTTTGAGGGATGTGGTTGAGAAATGTATGGGAATGTGTGGTGAAAATGTGGTTGATGAGGGTTTTTTTGGTTATGATAGATGAAAAGGTTTGGAATTTATATTCTGGTTAGGTATTGGGGATGGGAATTTTTTAGGGTTGAATCGATGTATGAGAGAATTATTTTTTCATTCGCTTTGGGTGAGTTATGAATTATTGACAAGTGTTGAAATGGAAGTTCGTAGGTGTTTTTGGGATTTTTTTCGGTTAAAAGTCATTTTTACTTCGGAATGTTGATGTGATTTATTTACTTCGTTAAAGAAGTGTTAAATAATTTTCTACAATGCGATCAATTACATACATGTCATTAGTGAAATTTTATCCCAATATTTGACATGTCGAGAACGCTGTCATGCGATTTTACACAACACTCTTCTTTTTTTTCTCTTTTGCTGTATGTCAATGTATAAAATATTGACACACGAAGTGGTGTTGTAAGGCTTATTTGCTGTCAAATCAATTCTCAGTAATTTTCGTTTTGATTTATTTGATTGATTTCATCAATGTATTTTTTATTGGTTGATATCAAATAACATTTCGAATATAAACATAAGAATGATGAGAAGAAATAATTGATAATGACCTCAATATGATTAAATTAGTGTTGTAAACGTTTCACCTTTGACATAATTCAATGTATCATTCATTTGCTTTCATTCAGTCATTAAATTACTCTACACCCATCCTTTCTCCACCCTCCACCCTCCTGCATTTCACAACACTAAGCAATTTCGCAATACAACAGTGCGATCAAAAGTTTCCAACTGCGGAGTGATATGAACAATTCATCTGCTAATGCAAAATTCGAGGTAATTTTCATTTTATCTAAAAATAGAAACAGCCCAGAAAATTTATCTTCATAAAACACCGACATTTACAACACTAAAAAATGTTTATTCACCTCAGTTTTCCGAACGCTCACCAAAGAACGAAACTGAATGTCACAACCTGAAGACATGAAGTGTCCTCGAATTGCTAAAGCCACAGTAAATAACATTCACCAACACGCATCACTATCTGTACATAAATACAAATAAAACGAAAAAATAAACAGCGCATTGTGATAAGTGTGCTCAAAAGTATTCCACCAATAAATATCAAATTGCAATGACATTGAAATAACATCAAATACGTTACGATCCCAATATTTTTATTCGCATCGTCTCGTTATCAAGTATCATCTTCACATAAACACCCAAACTCACGTATCCAATAAAAATTGCCCCTCCGTTGCTCAATCCCCCCATAATAAACCACACAAAATTCCATTTTTTGCCATAAAAAAAAAAGAAAGAAAGAGGAAAAAAGTCTCACGTATCCATACACATAAATATTTTAAAATACATCGCCTTCATAATTATTCTCAAAACCAGAAACCAGTTGCGCCATCCGCATCTCCACCTTCTCCTCATTATTATCATTATCATTATTCCTCTCGTCTCATTCTCTCCTCTCTCGTTCACTCTCCCCATTTCCTCTCACTAACACACAAAATAAATAAAAAAAAATCCTCCTTCACTCGCGGTAAGTAATCCGCGCGTCGACATACCTCATCATTTCGTGAAGCGGTCATAATCTCTTAAAAAACAATGAAAATAAAAAAAAATAAAAATAATCACATACATACGCATATATACATTACCTCAAACGCGAAAAAAAAAGGGTAAAAAGCCAAAAGAATAAGATGAGAAGACGAAACCAACCGCACTCTCTGACCACGCAAGATAAACCTCGTGAGATAAAGCAGGAACGACAACATATCCCAAAAAACCCCAAGAAAAAAATCTTCAAAATTCTCCCGCTGAATAAAACAAAAAAAAACTTTATGATTCGTTACCGGGAGTGGTCGGGAGTGGTCGAGAGCGGTCGGGGGTTATCGGCAGTTCTAATACACACGCTTAACGCGTGCAAAGTCGCTTCTACACATTCATACATATATTTATTTATAGGTGTATATGTGGCGTGCGCGACGAGCGTGCAGCGCGCGGGTTCTACTTTTTGTGCCTGTACTTGTGCATCAGATCGTCTGTGACTTGGCCACCGCGCGGGTTTCCTTTTTTTTTTCTCTCTTTCATCTCTGTTGCTGGCTTTATTTATTCATTCTCTCTGTTACCGTCGCTGAGTATATATCGCGCGCGTGAGCCCCCCGTCGCGTCACCCCGCACACTCGTACGATCTCTGACTGACTCGCGGACGCACCTGCCGCCAGTTCCCACACTCGTTGCCCTCACGCCGGACGTGACGTCACGAGCCTTCCACTCTCCGCTACTTCGTGTACGCTTGAGCGCCCTGGCACACACATTATATTTCCGTCTCTCACGTCTCATCTCACTTCTCGCTTTTATTTTATCTTGCTCATGCTGATGATTTTACTGTATTTCTTTTCGCTGTTGCGCCAACGCTCGTTCGACGCAATACAACTGTGGATGAATAGTCCACGCGATAACTCGTAACGTCTTAGCATATTCACATCTTTATATGTGTTTATATATCTATGTATGTATTTCTGTTTTATATACCTGTCTGTACTTGTTTATTTTATGTGCCTATGTGATTGTAATGGTTGAGAGTAATATTGCATGTGTGTGCGAATTTAAACGGATGAATGAAGTGCATATACAATTGCACGTGAACATGCTACATTAATAAAACGGAAGACTTGTGTGTGGATGTTCGTATGGTCACGAGAGTCATCCCACTTGTCATTCAATTCAATAATTTCTCGAGTGTGAAAATTGATGATTTTTATAGATTGATGATTAATTTCATTCACACGAATTCCAATCAATAAAATTAATAAAATCTGTCGATTTTGCATTTTTATTTTTAAGCGATAAAGAATTTGTTACATTGGAGGTAAAAATTATTACATAACCTAAAAAAATACTTCACATTGATGATGAATTATGAAAAAGATTTTTTTTCTCTTTGATAATGTTCAAATTTTTTATTTTTTATGTTAAGGAATAACTGACAAAAAAATTCAGTGACTGGATAAAACCGACTGATACCAAATGTCAACTCCTTCTTCCTTCAATACTTTCTTTACAAAATTTTTCACATCATTCTTTCATTTACAGTTTTTGAGAAAAAATAAAAGTCGGTATCATCCAAGCATAAAGGAAAATACCATTCCTTTACTATTTATGTTTCCATTTCTTCTCACAACAGTAATTATATCTTCTTTCACGAACATTTCGTCATTGGAATTTTGTAATGATCATGACAGTACTTAGCACCATATATTATTAAACTAGAACTAACTACACGCTAAAATTCTAACTAATTCCATTACTCATATTCTTCTACCACTACTAGAAATAAAATACAAAAAAAAAAAAATTAACTGAAAGACATAAACAAAACTATTAATCATGACTCACTTCAACAGTTACATATGCAAAAATTTCAATCATATTAATGACATTCTCCTGCAGTTAAGTCTGATGCAACAATGACCAGTACTACTAAACCAATAAAAGTGGAAACAAAAATCTACCGCAACAGATACAACACACACAAATAAAAATATTCCAACAAACAAATTTCTTTTCCTGCAATAAAATTCATTCCTGTTAGAAAAAAAACTATAAAAAACTAAAAATATTTTCTAATTAAATGACATATAAGAATTAATTGCAATAAGTCTCTAATATCCATAAATTCTGTACAAAAATTTCTCTTTTTCTTGTTGCGCATGCGCATATGATGATACATAAAAGAAGAAAATCTGGCTCACGCGCGGAAATGTCTACTCTTTAATATATATAAATATATCTCGATCAAGTTATAAAGGCACCGTATGTGCAGCACTAAAAGCAAATATCACAAACAAACAAGTGAAAAGAAGAGAAAGAATGTTGGCAATATATATAAATGTTTATATAAGCGTATGTATACATTTAAAAATAATAATAATGTAGGAAAAAACATAATGGCAAACGGGACGCTGAGCTTTATAGTGCGTACATAGAGAGCTCGTTGAACAGATGCCGCGAAAAGAAACCCGACGGAACTGGTCCAGAGTTGCTATCTGTGTAGACGCGTCGTGCGCCACTGGAACTTGATGGTCATTACAACTGTAATAGAGCGTGTGCGCCGCGCGTTCACTCACATTATGCACGTTTGTACATGTTATGTTAATATATACATCTATACATAGAAGCTTTGAATTATTTTTGTACAATTTCTTGGTGCTCATGAAAAATCTCGGTATCCGCACTTAACTTCACGAGAAAAAATTTTTATCAGATATTTTTATTTGTTGATTTGTTTACTAAGAAAATAATTATTAATTGGCAAAATACATGTTAAACTTTAAAATTATTGAGGATATATATTTGTCTTTGATTTTATGATACTATTTAACATCGTTAAAAGCTGAGAGGAAATTCATTAAAGTTTGTTCGTTTGTTTAATATGAGGAAATGAATGATTGAGGAAGGGAAAAGCGAATGGGATAAAAATTAGAGATTAATGAAGTTGAAATACATTTACAAATGTATTAGAATATTTGTTGATGTTTAGTCATCATGAAAGTGCTAATGAGCTAAAAAATTTGTTGTGATTTATTTTGATCTGATTTTGATGAAAGTGAAGTGATGAGAATTGTACAAATTAATACGAAATTTTAATTATTTCACATTAAAGTCATACAAATATTCAATATCTTTTCTTGGTAAATTTTTTATCTTCATGTATATACGTGCAGACAGACACATGGATGAAAAATCAAACAAATTAATGTGCAAAATGTGTTTATTCAACCACGTGCACAAATATGCATGCGAATCAGTCGATATTGATCATATCAACTTGGGTAATTCCCAACTATATACACATGAAAGAATGCACGTGATCTGTTTATCAAACACAAATTTATTTCCATCTTACACATAAATACATTCAAAACTTCAAGAAAAGGAACAAAATGAAACGTACCGATGAAAACTATGCAAAAGAAATTAAAAAAAGCAATAAATACCACAATATAAAAACGATTTGCAGTCATGGAATTTCGATTACTGGATATTTATATCCATTAAACATTTTCCCCATACAATATCGCCCTTGAATAATCTCCGTCTCTCCATTTACTCAATTCTCTTCTTTCCGCAATTCCAATGACAAACAACAAATTCCAAAATGAATGAGCAAACAAAAAAAATCGTGCGCCATACCTGCATGAACATGTCACGTGCAGATGTGATATTATTCCACCCATCAATTCAAACGACATAAAAATAAATTAAACACATACACGACATAATAATACTCGTACAATGTTATGTATCAACTTGGAAAATTGCCCATCGCACTTTATTCAATTCAAATCATGATCGAGCTCATCCACCATATGCAATCATACCACGATCAATTCACGGCCTCAAACGACCTTCCGTACTACTTTTCAAACTACTGACAACCACATTATACTTTACCGATCATTATCACTAACAAATTTCTCCCCTTTCGCAAAACTTACACTTACAATGCCTGTGTTGTGCATGTTTAACACCGATTAAAACTCAAACATTTCATATAACTATCCTCATATCTACCAATTGGCAAAAGTTGATCGCGTGATTCCTTCAGGGATTATTAACCTTTCACCCATATCCGCTTCGACCATATGAATGTACACACTCACACACACATATCTATTTACATTTATAGATTTATACCCAAACTAAAATATTATCCCATAAAAATCGAACGAAAGAAAAATTGCGAAGCCCCAAAAAAAAATGTGTTTAAAATTTTTTTTTAATACCCTATTAGTTAAAAAAAAAATCAACCGTTGGGATTTTTAACACGCTACGAAGTACCGGTTTTGCCAAAAGAAATATATACAGATGTGTATATGTGTATATGTATATATTATTTTACAAAGTATTTCGCAAACGCGCCAACCTGGCAATGCCAATTAACCAACGTAAAACGATGGGCTTCCACTTGGCCAAAAGCGCGCCGATATAACGATTGAGAATTCACCGAATCATCTATCAACCCATGCAATAAGTGTATATATGTGTTGGTATTGTATGTATATATAAGAATACATGTACGACAAGTTTTGCGGGTGACCATTAACGCGTTTCGCAAGGCGGAACCGACGCGACACCCTCTGGCTTGTGCGATGTTACCCCTCGTGGACGTAATTACTTCGTTTTATGTTTGGTGAGTTGGGGGCCCGGTAAAACGCCCGCTTTAAGTTCGTCGTGTCGAGTCACACGGTGGTGTGGTAGGGCCCATTTTATATGTATATATATATGTACAACCCGTCGCCTTTTAATCGTTCCGATCTCACCGCCTTTATCTACAGATATATTTATACTCATGGAAAACTTTTTGGGAGATATATTTTATCGCGTGTGTTCTTCATTTGATTTATACTTCACTGAAAGAATATTGATTTCGTATTTTATGACTTTTGGTTAATTTTTTTTTTAATTTTGTGCAATAGAGAATTGATTGAGAGAGTTTTTTTGTTTCTTTACAAAGTGAAGTTTGCTCTTCATTGCGATTTATTTCTCGAGTTTAATATTCAAGGTGAGTAGAGAGTAAACGAAATTTAATAAATTCGAAGTTGAAATTATAAATGTGCACAGAGTATTAAATTTTCTTGTTGTTTAAGTGAATTATTCAGATTTATCAAGATGAAAATTCGGAGAATTTCATTTTTTCGTGTGAAACAAAATTTTTTATCGTATCTAGGGAGGAATAGCAAACAAAAATATTTGGTAAATAGTTGAAGATGATAAAATATGACGGGTCTATAATTTTTTCTATAGTTTATCAATATCGAACGTTATCGCGAACGTATTTTTATATTTTTTCATTGGTCATGGGGCCAGCGACACCAGTCTGTCAAATGTAAATGATAAATTGTTTGGTATCGATAAGGAATGTTGTACAAAGTTAGGAGAGACAGTAAGGATAAAAAGGAGATTACGTGTATTGATGAAAATTTATTTATGTATGTGTGTGTGTATGTATTAAGCTGAATGTAAGAAGGCGAAGATGGCCAACAATCTCACGCGCGTTGTGGGAATCTTTGTTTACCATGCCTAACCGTATTTTCCACATTGATGATATAAGAAAAATGAACGAGAAAATAAATACGGTAGACGATTGTTGGTTCAAGTAGAAAAACATTGTTGATTTTAGTGCCTCAGCGCGGAAACAACGTCACTCGTGCGTCACCGGATGGAGGTTAATGCTACCAATTTTAGTTTTGTTATCAGTTTTTTGCCATTCTTGTTTTTATTGAATTTTATTTTTATCGCCATCCTACTGCCTAATTCTCTTTTGGGCATTCTCAAGTAAATTCATTTTCCTCTCTTTATTACAATTTTCATTATCATTCCATACAAATTCTTGATCTTTGCATGATAAAAGTCGAAAAGTTTTATGATTTTCAACAAAACACAATTTGCAGCCGTCGAAAAAAAAAATAATTTCGAGATGAAATCGGATATTGAACAATATTTTTGCTGACTGTGAAACAAAATTGGAATTGAAAAGAACGATATTACTTGAATGTTCCACTAGTGATTTTTTCATAAATCATTTCTCTACATTGACTAAAATTACTGCACGAAAAAAGAAAAGGAGATAAAATTTCGTACAAATCCAAATTTGACGACATCATATACAAAATAATGAGCATTACCCACATTATCGAACGTGTCCAGTTTACCTAATTCACATATTTATTATTGCTCCACCTCTATCCATATTTTATTTCATCATTTTATTCCCATTGGGTTGAAAATCACAAAGTTTCACTTCATATATATCTCGGTAAACACGCACACGTACTCGTCACATCTATTCATCTATATTTATATAAACCTACAAATTGTCATGAATAAAAAAAAAATAACTTCGAAATAGTCTCACGGTATTTCTCAAAGTTATTCGCTCGCGCAATATAAACAACTGCCATCACGATCACGTGAATAAATCCAGGAAGAAAAAATTACGGATTCAATTGATGCGATGAGTGACGTTGTGTTTTCTCTTCAACCCCCTCAACCATACGCACATTTAAATATCACAATACAATACCAATATAAAAATTAATTGTTATCGTATACATGGATAGCATTAGAGCTCGTGTATATATGAAGAGATTTAAAATATGCAAGTCACATTTAGATGTCGTGGCAAGAAAATAGTAAGAGATGAACGGTGGAATTTAATCGGGCAAGTGAGGATTATGTATGTATCATATGTATAGGCAGAGGCTCGTGTTCAAAGGGAGAAAAGGGGGATGATAGAGGGGAAAACCCAAAGGAAGGCAGGCACGAGCTCGCGCATATAACACAGGTGATATGCCACTGACGATCGATGGGAACTCGCGGTGTGAAGGTATGTGTTGTGTTCTCGAGGCCGTTGGAGGACGTGTCACGACGTGCATTGACGATTTGGTCGCGCATAGTTTTATCGTATCGCATTGTAGTATTATATACGTAGCCGTTGACGCGACAACCAAGACGACCACGGCGACACAGGCAAAACAATCTCACGTGGCTTCTACGTGACTTTTTGTATCGCGAGCTCTTTTGTTTCTTCATTTTTATTTATTTTTTCTTTTTCTTTCATCATTGTTTCATTGGTTGGTGGTTCATGAAGAGGAATTGCATATGCATTGACGGAAGAGAAAGTCAGAGAAGTTGTAGTTTATCAAGTAATTAATTTATGATTGAATTGTTTGTGGAATTTTTATTTGTACATTAGGTAGAAACATTTTTGGTAAACCAAATTCAGCAATTTTTAATGTTGATGCAGTAGAATTTTTTTTCGTGGTGATGTTTAGTAAGTAGAAGACAGGTGATTTTTATTTATAACAGAATTTATGATTTATTGTCTTTTTATTTGTGTAGATATGCTAAAAATGGGAGAACTGCTGTGGTTAGAAAGTTCCTATCATGCTGTGAACGTTGTTTTTCTTCTCAATATTCAAACCCGTTCTGGAGTGAATTTCGAATTCATGAAGTTTATTAATTCATGATAAAAAATGTGGATTGATTTAAACGACAACTCTTTTTTAAATATAACGAACGATAAATTAACAATTCGAGTCCAACAAATTGTTTTTTATTCTTCTTTATTATAACAATTAGATTAATCGAACTGTCTGTCACAACCCTTTTACACCACTAAAAAAAAATCGAAATAAATATCAAACATCAAATACTTTCTATAACATTTCAATATTTCAACAATAAAATTCACCATTCAATGATAGAAAATTCTTCCATACAACTCTGTCCATCATCGATTAAATATTTACATATCGCACTCATTCACATTCCCCACACATACTTAAATAATAAATGCAAACAAAAACTCGCAATATCCCCTAAAAACAAAATAACAAAAACTAAAAAATGCATTAGACGTCCAGTTTCTTCACCTGTCACCACAATATCGCCCCTATTCGCATACAAATAATTATAAAACCTCAACCCGCCACAGTGTCCACTTAATGAAAAACCCATCACCGATAACACTTCAGACCAAAGTGAGAAAAGTGGCGCGACGTTATCTCACATCCGTGCAACGGGACTGTGAACTCACCTCTGAGACTCATTACACACCTCAACACCACACTCCACAACTTCACTTACACATACAACATTAGTTAATCCATAATTAAATCTCAATAAAAATGCATTCACACAGACACTAAACAAGCAAAATCAAATAAAACCTCATTATGACTCTATCTCAAGCGACAAAATCTCATCTCCATTATTAAATTACATGTTCACAATTATCAACTATAAATACCAACAAATGATACCGTTCAAAATCGTAATGAGTTACATCATCAATTCTCAATTCAACAATCTCAATTGCTAACTATCGGAAATTCCCAATATAAATTTGAAATCATTTTTTCAATATGGATAATTATTCATATGAAGCTAAAAGGCAGCATATTTAACTTGATATTATTCTCTAATTATTATATTCGTAAAATATTTTATAAATAATGATACCTTTTTGTATTTAGCAATGACGGTGCTTTAGAATCCGTTCAATTTGACTTCCCATAGCTCTGTATTCAATTCCTACTGCGCGTCACGCGTAATTAACGTCCTCGTCTAACTTCTATGTGTCTCGTGCAACCCTCTGATATGGAGGTAAAGGCAATTAGCAACGGTCTACGAATCCACGTGGGGAATAGCGATATATCTGTGGAGTAGTAGCTATATCCACTGCAATATAATGACAATCTGTTGTTATTATATTATCCAACAGTCACAGTGAGGAGCCGATGAGGCGTGGCTGGGTTGTAGTAAAAATGCTTGAGAGGTTGAAATTCATAATGGAAATAAGAAATTTTTTTTCGTGGAGAAAAAATTAAAAAGCAAAACTAAACCAGTAGTCATCACGTATCGATATAGATCTGTTGAGTGGAATGAATGAGGAATTGAGAGCAAGATGAAATGAAACGTTTTTGAAAGAGAAAAAAAATTGAAAAGCGAAAGATGGAGATGAAAAGGGAACAATGTAAGGAAGGTTTTTAAATCAAATCGAGGTTTTGAAGGCAGTTGAGTGTTTGCGAGTCATCTTCGGTGATATTTCTTCTGTTAATGAGTGCCGAATTATGTTCATATGGGTATAATGCACTGGAATAATGAGCTGATGATGAATTTCTGAATGTAAAACGACAATTTTCCGATAAAGAAAATGAAAAGGGAAGAATCTTGAAAAAGGGGGATTTTTTCCAGATTTCTTCTTGTCGGTTAATGAATTAATGAGATATGGACTTTGTCATGATTAGTTGCAGTCACTTTTATAGAAAGAAAAAAAAAATATTTACATGATATTGAGACATTTTATGGAAACGTCTGAGAGTTTTTTTTCCAGAATAGAACCCATGAAAATGAACAAATTGAACTTTTTATCCCCAATTCTTCTTTCGTCTTTCACTTCTACTTTTTCTCATCTCATACCAAAAACTCATCCTGTCCAACTCTCCCCTACATTTATCAACAGACGACGTGCACACGTTGGAAACGTGCCGGGCAACATCCCAGTCACGTTTCGCGTTCTTTTTCCCCATCAAACGCTTCATCCACCAAAAGCAAAAGAGTATAAAGAAAAAAAAATAAGAACACGAATGAAAGAAAAGAAAAGGGAAGAAAAGAAGAGAATGAAAGCAAAAAGTGAAAGAGGAGAGGGAAAAGAAGGGTGTTCTCCAATATGTATGTCTACACACATAAGGGAATGTTAAGGCCTAGAGCACAATAATAACACAAAAAAATCAACCTAAACGAGTCTGTTGGTGGTAGTATTACCTATGGGGCATCCCCCCATAGGCGCCTATTTACTGACACCCACTAAAATGGGCCAATCTTGTTGGGGTGGAATGGCTGTCACACTTGTACGGTTTTTTTTACAAACGACACAACACACAAGCACGGTAAAACGAGATGGAGAATGAACACAAGTTGAGACAAGAAATTGAGGGATACACATATGTGTAACACATATACATAGCAAAGCAAAGCTTAAGAAACGAAGGTACACGGGAAGATTGGTGAACGAGGGTTCCCACGAAGCGATACCACCTGTGCCACGACGACGACAGCCAACCCCTAAGAGATATTATAAGAGCCCAGGGGTCTTTCATTCTTTTTCGTCTTCTTCTCGCCCAAAATATCCCCATCTTTCCCTTTCGCTCTTCACTTTAAATGCTTATATGCTTTGGTTATAAAGGGGAGAGGGGAAAAAGTGGAAGAGAATTTCGAACGGAGGCAAAACTGGCCTTGGGGGCACATGAAGGGTGTTAAAAGATTCGAGGGTTATGGTTTTTTCCCGTCTTTTCTCCTCTTTTTTTCACTAATTCTTTCTTTTTTCTTTTTGAAAAGAGTAAAAGATGTAGAAATGAAGATAGAGATGAAATAGAAATAATTCAGTTGACAGGGAGAAAAATGGAAATTATTCTCAAGTTTAATGAGTTCTCCACTTTTTTGTCTTCATTTCTATTTCTACTTTTTTTTTTCTATTTCTTTATCGCGGCAGTTTGTCTTTTACGAAATATTCGAAGTATTTAAAATTCATCACGTGAATGTATGTGTGTATAGGAGAAACAGAGAGCTATGCAACTATTTGAAAATAATGTCGGGATGTTTTGGAGAAATATGAACAGATGGATGGTACGTTTCCTCTTATTTCTTCTCCCTTTTTTCCATCTTCACTGGCGATAAGTTCACTCCATCTGGATGATTATCTTTTTTAAAAGACTCTTGAAACATGAGAGAATTATTTTTTTCTTTAAAGTTACATATCTACCCACAAATAAAAGCGTGAGATGAAAAATATCAGCGGACTTTTCATGGTTTCTTTTTTTGTCGTGTCTTCACACTGGAGCAAAGGGGGAGGAGGGAAGAACATTGACGGAGAAATAAAATGAAAGATCAAAAGCGCATTATCGCATCAGTATCCAAGTGATTTCCAAGTGTGTGTGTGTGTGTTAATTAGATATTTTTTACTCAAACATAAACTTTTTCTCTCATTTATTTCCTTCATTCGTGTACACATTCGATCCAAGTATTCTCATAATTTTTTTCTTGTTTCTTCTCTTCGTTAAAATTTATATACAGTGGTTGTGTTTCACGCCCTGGTCATCCATCTCCATCTGGATTGACGCTGAGTTGTTTTACGACAAGACAGGACATGTCCAAGACAAGACTGGCATGCGAATGTCCAATTGAAGACGAAGATAAACATTCAAAAGAGACGAGGGAAAAAAAGACAAATGTGTAGAGTGAGGGGTTGATGATTGTCTGTTGGATTGTGAAGATGGGAAATAATTGTCTATGGAGTGAATGAACAAAGGATAAAACAAGATATATAAATATCGATCAAGGATTAACGATCTTCAGCTTAATGATCTCATCAATAATAAAACAATACTCACTATGTGACAGCGAAGCAGCAGGTGATCGGCGTCGTGTATCTACACTTACGTATATAAACCTCGAGCAATCGATTGACGTGACCAAAAGCTACATTGTCATGCTGTGAGAAGAGGAAGAGAGACGAGAAAAGAAACAACAGAAAATTAACAGAGAAAGTCATCCCCAAGAAAGGGCAGAAGATACACCCTGGATTCTTCAACCAGTGGTTCAACTTGATCCTAATTAGTTGGAGACTATTTCATATATTTTACCTCCTCCACCAGCATGAACGATGGAGAAGAATCAAAGAAATAAATACGTACCTGACATATACGCACAGAAGAAAAATAGAAATGAAAGTGGGAATAAAAATGAAATGAGAAGAGATTATGAAATGATGATGAAGATGATGCTTAAAAAAAAACCCTCGAACATTCCATCTTTTCAATATCGACTATTGACTTATCAAATCTCATCAGCTCCCGCGTGTGGTTGAGAGATTTTTTTTTTTTATTTTTTATTTCTTGATATTCTTTATTTCTTTATGCTCTTTCATATATTCTGAAGTAGTGGCTGAAGCAATTTTTGATGTGTGCTAGTGTGTGGAGTTATATAAAAATGTGTGAGTGTAACGTTTTGATCAGATTATGGATGATCGAGCGTTGCTTGAGCTACTGAATTATCGGAGTTCATGATCTGTCAATCACATATTTATAATTTCCTCTTCTTTTTTGTTCTTTTGATTTGGATTTAATTTATTTTTTCTTGTTCTATTTTTATAGAGTGTGGTATTCAAGATCAATGTCCAGTTATAGGAAAGTGCGCGTGGTGATATAGTCGATGAATAGCTCGAGGCAGACCATTTATACTTCGCTTAGTGCTTCGTGTTTTATTCATTCATGCGTGAATTAAAAAGTATTTATCTCTTCATTCAATCGTGAATGTAGATGTGGAAATTTTTCTGCGTGAATTTTTAATTTAAGATTTTGAAAATTTTTTTTTTGTATTATGAAGATGGTGTTGGTAATGGTGAAAAATTTCTACTGGTTGAATTGTTGGAGGTGTTTGGATTACTGAAAATTGACTCGGGGTGTTACAAATGTTGTTGAATAAATTCACGAGGTTTTGGTATTTTTTGTTTCATCACAAGTTCAACTTTGTTCCACTCGCACGAAATATTTCCGCGTGAATAAACTGATGTTCCAATTAATCAACTTCACAACTTCCAATCACGAAATGAATCAAACTTTTGAATTCATCTCATCAATAAAATTGATAAACCAATGTCAGGGAAAAAAAAAATTTCTCTCAATATCTTTCATGAATTTTTCTCTACATTTCAACATATTAAATCTCTATATTCAATCAAATTTACTAACGATAAATAAATGTGATAATTCGAATTGTGAAAAAATCTCTATGAATTAATAAACCAGAAGAATTCACAGATTATAATCGATTTGCGCACACTTCAATCATGACAGCAATGGCGGAAGCTGCTGTAAATGATTATATACATTTATTAACGAGTTTTATAATCTTACAAGAATTTATCCACGTGTATATATATATATA
>JABMBR010004084.1:0-26660 GCA_018881525.1 Meteorus sp. PSUC_FEM 10030008
TTCATATATATCGTTTCTTCTGAAAGAAAGATAAAGATTGAAAGGAATATATAGGTATGAGTGTGCCATAGATGCATGAATATACCGCATCAAGCGAGAAATACTCGTATTCGTCCTCCTTATATGGAATAATATGAATCTCACGGTGTTATACGGACATAAAAGGATAGCACGGCGTCGACCCCCAGGCAGTACATAGTTCATGAGCATATATATACACCCAATGCTGTACACTTTGCCAGTAATACTTTGAAATACGGAACCCCAATTTTTTTTCATCTTTGCTCCATTTTTTCTCTACTCCCCATTCTTCATTTTCTTCTTGTATATCGTTTCTATCTATTTTTTATCTTCTCTGAGCGCAATGTGATGCTGAATTTTGGGCAAGACGGTGGATACGATATTGGCCCAAGGACCATTAGTTCTCCAAAAAAGTTTGGGATTCATATTTTAGAAGTATTGTCATGCTGAAGTGGTTCAGCCCACGATCATATGTCATCGTTTGTTTTCATCGCTTATTTCCATCCGTGAAAGAGAGACTATTGATAACCTTGGAAAGAAAAAAAAAGTATCAATTGATGCACAAATGAATATTAATGGAAGGTAATAGTGTGCTGATATGACTAATTCATTATTCACCTTTGCGTAACGCAACCGAATCGTCGAGAATACCCGTCAACATACATAAGACGAATGAAATTAACTCGCTGGAAAGCTGGTCGCACAAGAGGATGTGAAAAACGTCATGATGCAATAATATGTGTTACTGTATACCATAAATATATAAGTTTGCGTGCATGCGTTTGACCCGTACTTGATTCCCCTTCGTGCTGTGCGACATGATTATATTTATGTTATTTTACATCTTTGTCACCCTCTGTTGTACTCATTTTCACGTCTCACGTTAAACGAATGACGCTTCATCCATCACAATTAACACTGGACTCACCACAAAATTCCGCGCGTCTTTTGACCAGCACGTAAATGCATCCATGAATAATGTATATTAATTTTTCTATATTGCAACACTCCCATATTAAACTTGACAGTGCTGTTCATCGCTATATGCTACGTATGTATATATACAATACATTTGTATAAGCCATGGAAACTGTAGCAGTGTGAGAAGCTACGTCAGCCGCCCGGCAGAATTTTAAACGGCAATTATAACAACCCCACGAGAGCAAAATAGTGGAGGCAAATGCACACTCACAGAATTACTGTGTATATACATAAAATGCAATATATGCGCAAGACTAAAGATAAACATGATAATAATTAAAAGATAATTAACTGATATGTAATCGAATACGTGACCATACGACGATGCACAAGATAATTCAAATCACTGTATCAATATTCTGCTGTTGGTGATAATCACACTCTATGAGTGATAGACGAATATTTACAATTAAAAGTTATTTGAGACGATGATAATTGGTTGACAAATAGCCATTCGGAGTCCCGAATTTCGTGCCCCTCTGAAAATCGATTCGTGTGCGAAATTTCATCTTTTCAAATACACTACACTGGGTTGAAAAAATTTTTTTGCAGAGTAGATACCACACCATCTTCAATCCAAAGAGTCATGTGTATTTATACCAATGTATATACGTACTTATTGGTAAATGTCCTGGGAGAGATTTCCCATGTGAATATAAGTGTCCAGTGTAGCGACGATAACGCTGTTATACGACATTTCCGGCAGGAGCGATTCGAGTCGGTGGTGCAGCACATTCACGACAATCTTATTCGAAAAATCTGATTGAATTATCGCGATACCATGTGGAAAAAAAAGAAAACAAATCGAAATTTACGATAATACCGTGAGGAAATTACGGGGAAGTTTCATGTTTCAGATTTTACCGATTTATCAATATACATCTGGACAGCTTCTGATTAAAACTCAAGTACACAATACGAGTAGTAAGGTAGAGAAACCAGAGTTTATGAACATGTTATGGCTCAATCCATTCTTTGTCTTGTGGCAGACACACAGCACCTTAAGAATTCCCCCTGGTGCCATATTATTATTCATCCACGGCTTCGACTGTGGAACATTTCCTGACATTAAACTTTGTATGAAGATCTCTACACGTGCCATGCGAGATGTGCCCGCACGTCGTTTCGAATGCGGCTCCAATTCGTGCACACACCTATACCACATTCCATCTTGGAATATTATATTACGTCATACATTATCACGAACGTTTTCAGCCCAAGTGCACTATAGCATTCGACCCCATCGGTTCTCGCGTTCTATTCTCTTCTCTATTCACAGGAGGCCGAGCGAACTCTCTAGGTTATTCCCACAGGAGTATATCAGTCTTCCGTTATCCGAATGCCGTTGGGATGCACTTCTTCATTTTCATCTCGCAACGTCATATCTCAAATACGTCGAATATACGCAAGCTCAAACTCAACCATTCAAATCCATTGCTCACCCTCATATCGTCATTCTGCGAATGTATGAAAGGGTATGAAAAGAAGACACTCACGATACAGTCAATTATGTTTGATAAAATATTCACATCCAGACGAAAGTTGGAAAATTTCAGTTAGTGACAGTACAGTTTCAAGATTAGAATGTAACAAGACGGACTAATGGAAGACAGTACGGAATGAGAAACAACATCAGAGCTTTCATATAATCGTACAAATATTATTATACGTAGTTTGTAACGTACAATTCGCTACATCATGATGTATTCACATAAATAATGCCTGATTATCATTTCAGCACATGTGGCATTAACTCGCGAATTGCATCGTCGACGTAACGCCTCTTATGCCGGGATGATTTTGACTTGAATATGACACACAGATCGCGCGGGCGACAGAAATTCAACAACCAGTATATATAACAGCAACATTATGCATGCGCGTTTTACAATTATACACCCACATATTTACATGTACATGGATATATTCGCACATATTCACTTCTTCTGTGATGTGAGTTTGCACACTCACAACGAAAGCATATCCTGGGAAAAGTTCAACCTGTCGTGGCTAACTTTGTCGCGTAGCGGTCCTGCTTTCCGCCAAGTTACATATATTATACAATAACATTATGTATATACAGCGAACTTTACCCTTGTAATAACCAAGTATAATACTACTAGTGACAAGAGAACATATTCAATTTTCAAACTGATGGAATACTTGATAAATGTACCACATTCAATTTTACAGAAAATTTCACCCAAACTCCACTCACATCATTGTAAATCCATAAAAATTCTTCCAAAAATGAATAAAATTAAACATGAGAAATTACAATTCAAATCATGCTGTGACAACATCACATTTATTTGTACTTGAGATGATAATGAAACAGCATGGATGTCAGAACTGGATATTTTTCACAGGGAGTATAAATACCAATGAATAATATATAAACAAACAAGAGATATACGAATGTAGTCAAACATACGTAAAAAAAAGTGAATTATATTGCTGTACATAGATCAAGATCGAGCGAGCTAACAAATGCAGGATCTGTACGAAACATTGGGTATAGAAACGAGGACTGAGAGTGTTGGAGGAGTGTAACATAGATATATGTTGAGGGTCGTATAGAAGCGAATAGCCGCGCGTCGGCGCGTAATTTGTTGCGAGGATATATCGAGGATTGTGAACAACAAACGGTGCATGTCGAATAGCAAAAGGGACAATAAATGCATCGATATATCTATATGAATATGCACATTGGAACGGGAGAAGCGACAGTGAGAGGATTAAGGAAAAGCGTGAGCAAGAGCGAGTCAGGTTATATAGTACTGGGACTCCCCTTCCTTTCCTCTATGTCGTTGAAGGCACACGTACATATATACCCATAAACGCATGTATATAAATAAATATATACACATATACACATATATACGTATATATATGTATGTATATGCATACGATGCTCATCGACGTTTACAGGGGCTTCACTCTGCACTTCAAGCGCCCTAACCCGATGAAGGCGGAAAAGTCAAATATAGAAGAGTAGAAAAGCCATAGTTGTGCGCAGGATAAACGGCCAGAGAAGAGCGAATATGATGGCGGCAGGGATCAACTTGGCATGAAAGGGTGTGAAAAAATAAGCTGAGTGTTGGAAAAGGAGAGGAAGTATCCAATTGCCAATACCAGTGTAACCAGAAAAAAAACACCTCCATCTTGAACAGATATATAGCAGTTTGATGATGAGCTTGGCTTCTGCGTGTGGTAAAATGTTTGCGAAAATTCTGGTTGGAATCGAACTAGTCAATTAAATATGAATCAACTCGCATTGATATTCCAGAGTATACATGTATAATCTCAATAGGCACATTGAACTGCCACTTCAATAACACATGTCAGCAAAAAAAATTTCTTTCACTCCTTTAGATTATGCATTTTTTATGAAAATTTTGATATTTTTGAATAGAAATATAATATGGAAAATCACGAAACAAGAGTAATTCTTTTCCAATTGAATTTTTCAATTGAACTTCCATTGTGTTTCAAATTTAAGTAATTCATCCAGAAAAATAATATAATATTAGATAGAACCTGTCAGATAATACCGTTCTCTCCCACTCTATTGATATGAACCGTTATTATGGATGTAAATATTACCTGAAATGAATAAAACATCGTTAAAGCAAAAACCACGGACAAAAATGCATAATATTGAGCTATCAAAAAAAATCATGTAAAAAAAATATATTCGTGATAGCAAAAAATGGGAAGCACATCTGATTTTATAATGTTCAACTCCTCCTCTTCATCACATTTTCATTTAAAGGAGGATTTTGTTGCAAACCAGTAGCATGTGAAAATAATTCCTATACGATACTTTCATCTGAGTGAATATGTGTATGTGAATTTAACCATGCTATTATTTTCACCACACATGTTCCCCCCTTTGTCTTCGAGTTGCTTACCGATCGTACCAGTCCTTTGAGGGAATATTATAGTTTTCGACGCTTTGAAACTTCTAAAACCAAATTAATTTGCTACTTTGAACATATGCGTTCACATCTAATTTTCTGTGGCTCACATGCATGGTATCCATATACTCAAGATTCAGACTTTTCTGGATATTATTACAGCACCATTTGGTTTGATGAATGTATATATCCAGGAGATTTTAAGTGTCACATTCATTATCGCGCATTTATATGGTGCATATATAGTGGAATAGATTGAAAAGATCAGTGAATTGGTCCATATATGACAACAAATTACATGAGCAATCGGGATGATTAGCTGGAATGGAAAAGTATTACATATGCCATCATCACAGAGCATATGTGAAGAAGTTAATCTGTTACGTGATCTCATTCACTCCTTCTCTATATGTACATAGTGCATTAAAGTGCACACCCTAACGGCAACGCACTGAGTTATTTAATTTAACACTCTGGTGTGTGAGTGGATGTAGTTGTACATGCACAGCCTAATGTAAATACGACATGTGAAACCTCTACTGACATGTATAATATCAAATTTATCCTACCCCAGGATATGTCCCAACGGTGATTCTCTATTAGAATGTCGACGTGTCTCTATCTAGTTACATATAATTCCATTTCATCCTTCGCTTTGTACTTCGACATCTGATGCAAGAACTCTCCCCTCAAAAATATTTGATATCAATACATTGAAAAATGATGCCTGCTAAAAAGGTTTTAGGTATCTGAATAATATATTTCATCTCTTCTCGCACGAGTCGGGTGGTGAGATTTATCCCAGACTGTTTCACCGACAAGAAACATCGGTCAACTCCCAGTGCTTTACCTCGCTAAATGGAATGAAAAAAATTTGATTCATGTCTTTTTAAATCAAAGTTGCCATTGAATTTAGTGAATTATTACTCCCTACCCATTTTCAAAGAAGAACTATCCTTTTTTGAGTTTTTAAATGTCTAATATAAGTTTTTTTTCTCAATGTGCAATACTATAAATATAAAGCCACAAAATCACTGCAATACAGATGACAAAGATATTAATGGTGTTATGACCTGCACATGTGACAATACGCTGTACTTACCGAATCTGAAACGTCCAACCAGACACGATAAAACAAGGTAATGTAGTACATGTATATATATATATATCGCTTGGTCGTTGTGGTAATGTGTCACCCTTCCACCATTTTACATATATACCACCTGGCAATGTCGTTATCTGCTCTAATGCGAGAAATCAGTTGCCATTCTCTCACTTCGTCCAACAACCATTTCATCTATCTTGTCTATCTACAGCCAGAGGTTTATAATGAGATTATCGAGTAATTATACAATCAATAGTTCCCAACGAAAATCTTGTCAAACAGCCATATAACTAGCAATACAATAATTAATATATCTCAATATGAGTGTGGGAAAAACTGTGGATTATTTGGACCAGAAACAAAGTGCAATAAGCCCTTTTATACATAAAATACTTGCAGGCTACACCAAGGCATTTTCACGATGGTGGTAATTATAACTACGTGATAAATAATGAAAAATTAAACTTCATGAGAATGTAGTAGACGAATGAGTCGAATCAGAATATAACGACCCATTATATCACAATGAATACTAAAGTAACCTTCCATTAATTCATCTTTCTCTGTGGATTCATCATTCTCCCAATAAGCGAATATTAAACTGAATTTGCTAGTCATGAACAAAAGCTTCATGACAATATACGTACGAATAGTTTCGACTTTTTCAATTCAACGATCTCTACGTGTCAGAATTTATCAACATGGGGTAGAGAACGAACGACGAGAATGAAAGGGAGTAGAAGTGAAGAGTGTGAGAATGCAGTTGAAACTCGTGCTTTCACGAGAAATCCTACAAGCTTCTAGGAACATTAAGTTCGATTTCCCCAGACACAACGTAACATCTCTTGTGAATTCCGCTTCAATAGAAATATCAACAAAATTATAGTCCCTAGACAAATGCAATTTCGGATTCCTGATTGATAAACACACAACTCTTCTATCACAATGATGATAATAGAACAATCACTATCGGTATTATCGTTTTCAATATCGAACTGTAATTATGCCATATGCCTATTGCTTCACGTATTTAATCATGTTTGTGATCATGAATTCTCACACCAATTCAAACGAAGTTAGTGTAGTATACACAGATGAAATCAAACAGAGTTCAATCAGAATTTTTTGAATTCAACTGTAAACTCATTGGAGTTGTAGTTATTTATCACATAGCCAGAGAGGATGATGCGCTCTGGTACACATCGGTAGAGCGCACAGTACACGATTGAAAAGAATTACTTACGTGTCAAATAACTGTATACCCATCCACACACACATACACGTATTCCCACATATTTTTTTCCTGGGTGGTTAGTCTGTCGATATTTCGTATTTCGAACCCAAGCTATAATCTCACACTCTGTCGAGCGATAAATTCAATTGATAAAAATAGCAAATATATAGATATGTGTCCCACAAGCGCTATACGAGCAAGGAGAGTTGATCTCAAGAGAATCGGCAACCACACAGCTCGTTTGCTGCTCCTACGATCAAACTCGAGGCTTTTATGAATATGTAAAATTCTCTCCGTGACAATATAGCCCTCCACTTCTATCATCAACCACCAGCACATACTATCAGACGAAATTGTTTGAATATCTCAACTCCACAAATATTGACATAAGCTTCGTGAAAATTTATTCACTGCCAGAGTAATATTCCGCATAGCTAAGGAAATCGGATATCGATATGTGTCGGGGGGTACATAAATATATCATGTGTACACAAATAGTTTGGTTGTGAACAACACGAGGAAAACATGAAGTGTGCTTCGCACTTCGCATTCTATAATATTCCTATTGTTTGGCAACATTAGTGTACTTTGAATTATTATTGACGGTACACTTGATATGATAGAATTAATTCGAGCCTCCGTAATAATTAAAATCCGGTATAATCACCGACAGTCATTGAACGCATCAATTGAGCTTTAGTATGCTAATACACGAACAAAACGTTTTATGTAGGTATACGGACACAGGTCATAACTCAACGAATCACGCATCACACCATGACATGCATACGCGATAGTACACCGCCCACGAACGCATCTCGTCTCTAACCCTACAGTGCGCCATCAAGTCAGCCATATAACTACAACGCTCGCGGGATAACCAGAGAGATTGCCAAGTGGTACGAGTACGTGTTGTATACACATTCAACCTACCTTCGTCTCGCCCTTTTCCTCTCACATTCTCATACTATCCTGAAATGACATTCGCAGGCTTTCATTTTTGCCGCCATTTTGAATTTGCAATAAATAAATATGTGCGCATTCATTTATGAATAGAAACACCCGCCTAGCCAATTGGATTTCGAGTAACAGGAAAAGCTCACTAATAAGAGTCGATACTTATTAGTAGCATAGACTAATTAAATTATCGATATTTGTGGTGAATCCTTCATACATGCTTTATCGATTCACCACGTACGTTACAAACATTGAACCATGTATCAATTTAATCACACCTCTCAAGTAAGCATCTATTGATTGTCAATTATAGTGATATGAAAGATTTATACATGGATATATGTATAGGTCTGCCTATCTCGTTTACACAATTTAAATTGGTTTATAGACTTCATCGGTTTGCCTCTCATTAATCACATCTTATACATTTATCTTATCAGCACCACTATATACAACTGGCAAACTATGACTAATATATTTATATTCATAAGCCTGATTAGAGGCGCTTTAATGATTCTGAGAATTTTAGGAAAATATTCATACATTTGGACGAAAGTACTTCGTGCAATTCCGCCACTCTCAAAAGTAATTATTCAGTCATATTCATGGCTTTTGATTTCGGAATATTACTGTGGGAACGAAAAAAAGGAAGAGAAAATATTACAAAAACATGTATATGGAAAGTTCATTTCCCCTTGCCTTCATTTATATGTACTAAATGCATTTTAGTTTTGTTTTTTTGTTGTTGGTGAACACGCCAAGCGTCGGGAAATATGCTGTTTTTACGGAACAAACAGTTTCATTCGAGCGTATAGAATAAATATGAAAGGAAAAGAAGAAGACAAGCAACATGAGCAAGCCGAGCAAAATGTCCAAAACGAGCAAGAAAAGTGAAAATGAATTAAATTGTTCTCCACGCCGTTTGCAAGCGTTCTACACTCGCTTTATTCATATACGTGATGTCCTTTCAGCAGGTTCATTTGTCTTGGGTCTTCAGCGTTCAGACGAGAAACTTTTTTTTATAGATATAAAAGTTTCACTACAGCCCTCATTGTTTCTTGAATCAATTTGACTCACTGTATATCATCCATTTCTCCACTGCAACAACTTTCATGACTCCCATTGAACTCAATACAAGAAGCTATCAATTGCAGTCTGAGAATGCGATATAAAACATGTCGTACCGTTATATATGTTTCAGATGAAAAATATACAAGTGTGAGCCCATAAAAAATCGTTGAAGCAACGTCAAATATTCATGAGCTCTACTCAGAAAATCACCTTCAAAACTAAATTAAAATGTATGAAGTAAAATGTCAGTATAACAATCAATAATTCGTGATTTTTATCAATTTTAGCCGGCGCAAGAGACGGCGCCAGTAGACGATATCCTGTGATTGTCTTCGTACATGGTGAAAGCTATGAATGGAGTAGTGGCAATCCGTATGATGGCAGCGTACTTGCCAGCTATGGCGGCGTCGTTGTCGTAACAATTAACTACAGACTTGGAATTTTAGGTGAGCTACTCTTCTCATTTATATATTTATTCATTATAGAAAGTACATCAATCATATTTATCTGTGGTTCAGTTCTCCCTTTACTACCTATAATCTGAAATCTATTGATTGCAGAATATTTCTCTCTGCTGATGAATATTTTATGTAGACATTTTTCAATCACACTCATTGGTCTTCACCATCTCTTCATTCACTACGTCAAACTTCGAATCCACCTCGCTTTTACTCGTAAAACAAATTTTTCAGCTCGAGTAAAAATTATTTTTATTTTCTACGTCCATCCCATTGAATCCAAAGCATTTTATGATGAAGAAATTACGTCACACTTTTCTTGCTTCATGCTTTCGGTCGCTTCTATTTTTTTCATTCGCGCGCAAAAAAAAAAAATCTTTGATTTCTCTTCAACAGAGCAAAATGTATATGATAAATGTAGGTCGTGTGAAAAGGAACGAAAAATGAGGACTCAGAGGTGAAGAACGGAAGAAGGGAAAGTAGAGAAAGAAAATAAGGTAAGAAATGAAAGGTCTGTAGAAAGATTGAAGAAGTAGCGTCCCTGTTGCCGTGGTAACTGGGGAAGCCAAATCTAATAGGAAATTCATTACAGTGAGGCCTTCCGTTTCCCCAGGCTATTGAACTCTTCTTTCCTTCGTTTCAGCATCACCTACACCTTCGTAGATGCACGTGTCACTTTAATTTTTTCACCCTTCGATACTCCCACATTATATTCATATACGAACATTTATGTACATGATGAACACTCTGCGCACCACGCGTACAACCCTACATTGAACATTCAGATGATCTGTTGATCGACCGCCACATTCTAATTTATTTTGTTGGTGATTGATTACTGCAATGATAAATCATGACAATAAAAATGGATAAAAATTGTGAAACTCCCTCGGGGAAATAAAGTTGAGCGTACAAAAATGAAAAACAAAACGGGAAAATATATTTTAAAAATTCATGAAACTACGAAACAACTCACACGGCGCGGAATATTTTCCGGGCAATGAATAATTCGCTCTATACTTCCCGCTAGTCTCTCGACCGCGATGCATAACAAACATATAGATATGGATAATACATATAACGGATGCTTGCGTAAACCCGCAAGTGACAGTTAGCTGCCGGAAGTGAAATTTTCCAAAGTAAATAAAATATATCGCTGAACATATAATATAACAAAACCATAAATAATACTCTGTTATCAATTGAATCATAGATATAGTAGATATGTATCGCTTCACAATGAAAATGCAGAGTGAATAAATGCGACAGGAGTTGAGCCGTAGAGTAATTCCACTGCTTCATTTGCTTTCCATGTTTATATACTCCCAAATATTTATATACGTACATTACCCTCACCCATACACAGATACAATCATTCATTTTCGGCATTTGGTATTCTCGTTATTCTTTTTCCTCTTCATCTTCATTCGAATCTTTATATTGACTGTCCCCTCGCTTTTCATTTCTCATTCATTCGAATATTTATCGATTCCCTCTGCATCCCCCGATCGTCCCTATGCACACATAAATGTGCATCGCATGTACATTCTTTCACGCAAATGTAAGTAGTCGAACGACCAACATAATTATGTGGATACGCTCAGAGTATGAAAATGAGGAAACTTTATTAATTATATATATACACGAAGTGTTCTCATGCAACTTCGTCCAAGTGGTGATGTAGACTCTCAATTGAATTCAAACTTTTTCCATAAAGTGGTACTTTGTTATATTTTTATGATGAAATAATTGATGGCAAGATTGAAACGTGAATTGAAAGATCGTTGAGAACACGGGAAAATATAGAAATTTTACGAACCGATAGGTAGTAATGTCAAGCCAATCTCGATACTCTCTCTCTCGTCTCCTCGGTTCACATATATATATATATATATATGTAGATGATGTAGAGAGGCTTTTCGGAGGAAATCCATTTAATCGCGTGTGGACATTTTGATTACAGGCTTTCTCAATGCTAACACAGATTCGCACTTACGTTCACCAGCAAATTACGGCCTCATGGATCAAATAGCTGCGTTACATTGGGTCCAAGAAAATATAGGTTACTTTGGTGGTGATCCTGGTAATGTAACTCTAGTTGGTCATGGAACTGGCGCTGCCTGTGTAAATTTCCTGATGACTAGTCACGCTGTACCTGACGGTAAGTCCATCTGTTCTATTTATCCTGTCTATATATTCAATTATATATAGATATACGTATGGCGTATATGAAACAGCCCATGGTGAAATATTAATTAATGCTGGGTCACGCGTCGCCCAACATATAATGGAGGTGGGACCGAAGAGGAAAGATAAAAAGTTGACTGTAAAAGTCTATAGGTATATAGAGATAATATTTGGAGAAGCTGATTTGAATCCATGAGTTTTTTCATAAGTATATGAAAAATGAGTGGTTGATTGTTTACGATGTAGCCAGAGAAAATAAATTAATGGGGAGAATGAAAAAACAGAGGTGGAAACATACACCTGGCATATGCAGTGGCACTGAACGAACGAAAAAGTTTTGAGTGTGATGTGGCATAACTGTCGTTGAGTGAAAGGAAATGCACAAATGAGAAAGAGTCACAGACAGAGGAATTGTATATGCCCATGCATAACGACGTGACGGCGAGCATTCTGTCCCTTGTTGTATGTCGCCTA
Organism: Meteorus sp. PSUC_FEM 10030008; assembly: GCA_018881525.1. NCBI lineage: Eukaryota > Metazoa > Arthropoda > Insecta > Hymenoptera > Braconidae > Meteorus > Meteorus sp. PSUC_FEM 10030008. The sequence goes on from JABMBR010004084.1 coordinate 12,409, forward strand.
AACGAAAAAGAAAATAAATTCATTCCGGACGAGTTGAAGAAAAAATGTGTACGCCCCAGTCGCTCCCTCGTTTATCCTATCATGCAACTTCCGCTTGTGGAAGATTTCCCGGAAGAAGAACAAGACGAAGAGTCTTTCAACCCATCCACCAGCCGTCGCCCCATTCACCGCACAATATCTCTACTTTTTTCAACCCACCCTCCCCTCCAACAATCTCTGTCCGTCACTCCATTCTTTTAGAAAAACTTTTTGTCCTTCACCTCCATCCCTTGTTGTGAAATAACTGACAACTGAGGAAATCGATGGACAACAGAGGCCAAAGTGTTTCCGTAACGGTTTTGTCGAGTATTCCTGAAGAAAAAGTATTCATGAAAGAAAAGAGAATAGTAATAACACTTTTTATGAATTACAAGATCGATTGAAAGAAATTGTTGTATATCATAACTTCTGGAATAATTTCCTCAGTCTTACAAGGAATGTTGATCTGATATATTGGTAAACAGAATACATTCGCCTAACTAGTCTAGTATACGGAGTCAGAGCTTTCACGGGGTTTAGCTGTCAGTTGAACATAAATTATTGACTCAATGATGATGCCTGTTCAGTCTGTCAGAGGAGATGCAAGTAACCAGTGGGAACATTCGTGTATCTATTCCTATATTCGAGTTAAATGGGAATGGTATCACTAACTTTGTAGCAGTGCGATTGCTTCATCAGCAATGCGAATAGCTTCATCTTGCAACCAGATGTGAACAAAAATGCTGTAGAATTTAATGTCAATTCCAAAGGGAATTTCAGTGGAATCAGTGGTTCATGAAATTAGAAACTGTATAATTGAAGAAAACTAATATAATGAGGTGGTTTATTGGGTTCTGATTTCTATGCAGGTCTGCTATTTCATCGAAGCGTCTTAATGTCTGGAAGTGCTATATCGCCGTGGGCGTTGGTCCGGGGTGCTTCTAACTATGCAATGCAAGTGGCTAAGCATCTAAATTGCTCCTCGGTATGTATTTATATACGCAAATGTATTCTCATGCATAAATCTAGCAGTATGTGCACATACACCAAGATGTCTTCAACTCAAAACAAACATCGAACTGTATCTATCAGAGTACTCGCAGTGCACCCTTATCAATGCAAAAGTTTGATTGAGTCGAAGAATGAATTAACAATGAATTGATCGAAATGGGTTTGTTAGTGACAGTGTGTCTCGCAACACGCAGAGTATCTAATTCCATTCTACATAACATAATCTAATAGTACATCCATTCTAACAGATTGTATGTAATTTTAATATCATTTGCAATCAATAGTTCGCCAATGATCCACAAACATTACTTCGCTGTCTGAGAGACATTCCGCTCAGCAATCTCTTGTCAGTATCAATTTCTGGACTGGCATTCGCACCAGCATTTGGTCCAAGTATTGATGGTGTGGTCATTGATCCTGGAGATCCCGAAGATCAGGACTATACCCTACAAGTTGACACGATTAACACTCTTAATAATATTCTGTTGAGGAAGGACGTCATTGCCAAACTCACGAGGTTAGTATTCTAATGTTCATTCCGTACACATTAACATGAAAAATATAATAACACAATTGTTCGAGACAAGCACTTGAAGGAGGGATCAAAATTTCGGGCTAATATAAGAGCAAATTAAAAGTGAAACATCCTATTCAGATGTAACCATTAAAGCGACTCTTGAATGTAATATCCATGTACAGAGAAAAATAGAATGCGCGGTTAATGCTGACCTCAGCATCGAGCATTGCACTGTAGCTTGGCAGACAACTATCGTAAAAGTTAATAAGCTCCATTACAGCGAGGAGAATGTCGCTGGGCCGCTAGGTGAACTCCACGGAAATTAGCCACAAGCCGACAAAGGCCAATGTCTGGAACTGAGCATATATATGTTATAAAAAGAGAAACTGTGAGTAGTTGGAACAGCATTAAAAGATTCGATTGCGCGAAATGTGTTGTGAGCGAGCTTGTTGAAAAATCACATTTGAATACGCAACACTCCAAACGCCAAACTCCGCTCCACATGAGAATGAAATATGAAAATGTGTTAACAGAGTGCTGACTGAGTATTTGATTACTCAATACTTGCTTCAAAAAAAATTTTTCCCTTTCCTATGCTGTGAAAAAGTTTGTTCACATATTTTTCACCCACGTGATGGGACATATGAAAGAGCTCGCGCAAACAACAAATACATATCAACATGTGCAGACTATAGGATAGACGTTGGAAACTCATTAACGTGCTCGCGCTTTGTGTACTCGAAAACGACAAAAAAAAACTCACGACAGCAGAACATATTCGGAACTAACACTGGCATTCATCAAGTAGATACAACAAATGAACGTACGCTCTTCATGACGGGAATAGTCTTGTACAACTCCATTACACGAATCGACTTGCTTCGATTCTACCATTTGTTCTTCATTTCGACTATCTGATGAAACTGTTTCATTCTTTCATCTCAGTATTTGCATGAATAATTCTCCTTACAGATATGATCTGATGATTGGAGTGGTTCGTGCTGAAGCTTATTTCTCGCTGACATCAGACGATACTGTTTATGGAATGGAGGCTGATCGGAGAACGAAAATTCTTCGAGAATTCGTTAGGAATACATACACGTATCATCAACCCGAAATTCTTGCGACAATCATCAACGAATACACTGACTGGGAGCGTCCAGTACAGCATCCTGCCAATATACGGTAATAAACGTTCACCATACAAGCATTATCGGTTCAAAGTTTATGATTATGCCATCACAATCACACGATTCAAAATTGCAGAGATGAGACCTTGGAAGCATTAGGTGATGCAAATACAGTAGCACCTGCAACAAGAACTGCAGATCTTCATAGCCAATCCCACAGGAACTCCTATCTCTATGTTTTTGATTATCAAACGAAATCTGGAGATTATCCACAGGTAGTATATTTTTGCTTCCATTTTGTCGACAACTATTCCCAGTGAACTGAAGGGGGAGATTGTTTATTGTTGAACCGATATTCTGTTCACTTCCCGTTCAATCTCCGCGTTTCCTCAGTTTATTGGTATTGTATATGTGGAAAATTATGTTTACAGAGGCAAGGGTGTATTCACGGTGAGGAATTGCCATACTTCTTCGGTGCACCATTGGTTGGTGGTTTATCTCATTGGCCAAAAAATTATACCAAACCTGAAATAACATTGTCGGAAAGCGTTATCTTATACTTGACGAACTTTGCGCGCACTGGGTGAATAGTTATTGTTCTTAGATTACATGAATATTCACGGAAACTTGAGCAGTAGGACTCTTAACATTTCTAATTGAACAATCACATAAAAAATGCATTGTAGAAATCCGAACGAAGGTACGCCAGATCCCGGACCAGGAGGTTCGCGTCCCGAGCGTACAAAACTCAAGAATATTCTATGGACAGCGTACGAAGCGGTTCATAAAAACTATCTCACTCTTGGTGATGCATTGAATACTTATCTGGCTTAAATGCATGATGAAAAATCCGCGATAGAAATTTTTGAAATAATATAGTTTTCTGCCCCTAGACACAAAACCGAAACTCAAAAATCACTACAGAGCGCATCGTTTATCGTTCTGGTTGAATCTCGTGCCAGATTTACACAAACCTGGTACTGATGACGTGCCTAGGTCCCATCATTTATTGGACGCGGAACAGGTATTGATATCGCTATTTCACTGGAGAGTATACTGAAATTATTCAATTATCCGTCTATTTGAAGGTTCCACCACGATTTATCCAAAGAATACCAACAACACTGAGGTACACTACAACTGAAGTTACCACAGTACGTGTGCATAATACGACGACAATTTCACCAAGCGACCTCGCATTCGATGATACAACTGCTCAACCTGAGGACGGATTTGCAGCATACTCAACTGCTCTGAGTGTCACCATTGCAATTGGCTGTAGTCTACTTATTCTCAATGTGTTGATATTTGCTGGAGTTTATTATCAACGTGACAAAAATCAACATCACTGTCCGAAGAAACGTCAGGAGAATGGGCAAATGCCAAATAACATTTGTGGTGAACTTGAGACAAAAAGTTTAGCCGAACGTCATCACATACAACATATGCCACCGCCAGACTTTGCAGATTTGCAAAATAATTCATGTCTGGTGCCTATGCCGCCACCACCACCGAAAAATACAAAACCGGTGAAGCCTGGTGCTGCACAAAACTTACTTATCAGCCCTAATCAACTGCAACAAGAGAGTATGCCAATGTCGGGAATTGGTACACTCAAAAAAGGACATAATCATCAACAAATCATGGAGGAATTGAGAGTCTGACTTTAGGAAAACGGCTCTTAGAGCTGTTCTCGGACCTCATCACACAATTTATTCATGGATAGTAAACACACCTCTCACCATTACTGCCGATTCGACATTTTTATAAATGAACTTTCATTGATTTTTTTGTGTGAACTCTAAAAAAGTTTGTGTGCGTATCACTGCGGCGAATTATTCAAGAAATATTCTCATCCTGCCACTCTATTCGTGGGGCGTATGCATCAATAAATAAATATACATGCGGATGTATACGTAGAAATTCGAATATGTGTTTTTGTGCGCATGTAAGGTGAATGGAGATCTATGTATGAATGGATTCAATCTAGTCCAACACCAAAGACTCTTTGTACAGTTAAACGATAAATGTAGACAGTTGTTCAGGATAATATCCTGTGTGTAAATGTCATCAACCCTCCGTTGTACGCGGCCAATCACAAGAAATCAGGATAAGATGATTAAAAATCATTGCTGTAGTAAGGCGATTCACTATGAATAATTTTCAATAGCGCTATACTAGTTTTTTGGAAATTAAAGCAAAGCAAAGTCAGAGATTCTGTCGCATAAGCGTGAACACTCACTCTAGAATTAAAGTTGAAGTTCAAGATGTTCATTGTTATAATTCATGAATTATAATTGATTAGCATCAGTTAATTACTATGTGATGATATAATTGAAAGGATGATGAAATATTATGCGAGATAAAAGATTTATTTATTTTATAGATTAGCACAACATGTGCCAATGCTCAATTGTCGAGAAAAATCAATGCACTACATAACAGATAACATATTCTGTTATGATAATATATCCATCGTACATACAATCAATACTGCCGAGAAAAGAAAAAACAACAAAACAATAAAAATGTTAGCTAGAAGTAATGATATGAGAATTGCGTTTTACTTTATGATTAAAATGGCAGCCTTCATTGTGTTTTCGCATCACGATCTAGTCAACAGCTTCTATCTTCTTGTAACAGAGGCAATGAAGAGAACATAAAAGAACAATTGATCTTAATCTACAGACGCTCTTGGAAAATTACGTGTTTGACACTAATGACTCTTTTATCCGCGATTTTTATGTGATTCGTAAATACTTAGTGTAAATAAAACTGAACATAAGACTCAACAAAAGAATTTTGACTACAGATATATCGAGAACAAAGGAGCTAGATCGATGATACGGTGTAATATACATTTAGGGAAGACTGACACGAAGTCTGTTCGAAAATGAATTGAAGAGTTGAAAACAAACGTGTATTAATCTTAAATTTGTATATAATTAATGTTATATTACAATAAAATATGTAAACCCACTAAAAAAGGAATTGTTGAATATCTCGTATGAATCATTAGGAATACTGTGATGAAAAATGGAACCTGAATATCATAAGGATAAAAGTGCTTCAAAACAAGTAAGTATCACAGAAGACAGGTTTAAAGAAATGATTGAGCGTGATTGTAGATATCTAGTTTATTGCACCCGATACAGTTATTTTTTCTTCTCATTGCACTGCGACGCAATCAAATGTCTAAGTGTTTGTGTACGTGCCAATGTGCTTGTGTCAGATACAGACATAAATTCGAAGAAAGTATAAGCAATAGAAAAAGGCTTTGCCGATATGAAATCAAATCATGATGATTCATTTCAAATTAAATGTCACCATATGATATTTCTAAGCATCCGCGCGTGTTACAAGTTTTCTTCAGCGCACGGCAATGTAGTTCGATAACAAATTGCACATCAATTTATTTCATATATACTCATTCGTATCTTCCGCTCTGGAAGTGATGACAGTATAACAATAATATCTATCAATTTTAGTATGATTCGCTATTTATCATGCAGCTCAAAGCTGAAGAGTAGAATTGCTACATTTTTCCTCGTTCTCTTTGCTGCATCAAACAATGATAGGGTTAATGGTAATGATTATCTTGGATTTTTGATAGCTCAATAGATTATTGATTTCATCATAAAGTCGCACAGTGAATAAATCACTCCATACTCCCCAACATATTTTTGTCATTATATCATGATGCTTCATCTTCATATCTCAAAGTCTAAACTAACGCCATTAATTCAAGGTGTGTCCATAATGAAAGTACGAAAAAACATTCAGTCTCTTAGATAAAACGCAATAATTTTTGTCAGTTTATCATTTATCAAGCGTTCATTGCCGTATTATCACTATTGTTTTCGAATCTCCACAGCATATTTGTCTGCCATGGGAATAAATTAAGTATGTTTCGTAATAGTAGCGTTCATTCACCATTGATGGCAATAACGATGGAACGACAGAGCTTTGAATTATCATGAGATCAGTCAAAGTTATACAGAAAAACATTAGACTGTCATATATCAATCATAATTAGCACTTCATGAAATCAGATGACATAGTATTACTTAATTGAAGCGTTAGCAGTTGTTTTTCCAGTTTGTGCTCTTGTTCTCTATCTTCCCAATAGAAAATATATCACAGTGCTCTTCTACCAATTTTTATTTTCAATGGGCAATAGTCGCATAATTACACTTTCACAAATTGCTCAATTAAAGATGATGAAAGCACATTTCCATAATATTTCAATTTTCTACTATAATAATGAACCATAAGTTAATTCTTTATACGCATTGGTCATGGGATATTCATGCTTCCTATCATTGAGTAAACGAATAACATCATTTTACTTCTTGTCTTCCCGTTTTTCACCTTCCCCATAAAATAATATGAACGTTTCGCACAAATGAATACACGCAAACGCTCAGTCCCTCATTAATGGTTTCAAGCCCATCCTTTTAACAAATGCAGCCACCCTCACCCTCCGATTCGGATCCGTTCTGCATTGGCGACTGGTTCTGCAAATCCACAGCTGCATCAATTGGTTAAGGTGTTCTCATATGGTTATATTTAATATTACAGTCAGATGTTGAATATTCCGAAATATATGAATGTATACTTTCACAACAAAAATCGCATTCAATCCCATCCCTAGAATTAAAATTTCATTCATCCAAATATGATCACCTGTAAAAAATGGACGGAGTATTCATGTAATGCAATTCGCCATGCGATTTCCTTTTGATGAAAAGTATTCATCAACCATCACCATCTTTTACTTGAGGAATCGCAAATATGAACAGTTTGTGGAAAAAAAAATAAGAATCATGGTTGGAGAGAAAGTTTAATTTATGAAAATTATATAAAATGAAAACAAAACTGAGCCCTACTTTTGATATTTTCATGAAAATGATACATTTATGATGATAATGGAAATCATGAGGACAACAAAATACGAATAAACCTAAATTTCATACAACCCTCCTGTTCCATTGTCGGCTCCAGACTATTTACAGTCAAAATATATAACAATAGTGCAGAAATTTTGTATACAAATATAACTTCATTTGGATATCGAGGCGAAGGAATACAATCAGTTATTAGAAAAAATCTGGGAAATCGAAATGAACGGAATCTTTGAAAGGAAAAATTCAGAACAAACTAATCGTTTCATATTATCGGAAAGTCCTAGTTCTCTGAAGTCGCTATATCGTCAACATAAATAATTAACCCCTTCAGTGCAAGATTATTTTTTTCTCGTAAAATATTACATGTGAATCGTGACTTGAATCCAAATCTCTTTATTCTAAGCATTACGTTTATTGTTAATTGTACTTGAGTGAATTCCTGTAGTCATCAATTCTACTCGTTTGTTCATCCAATTGCATTAGTAATGAGCAGAACTGGGAATCCATGGAGCTGATTGCTTCCCGGAACAAATGCAAATAATATGCAGTTCACACGACACAATTTATCAATTCATTGCATACATAGCAGTATTCGTAGATTTAACATTTCAAAGACTGTATTGAGCAATACCCTCGAATACTCTACAAAACATTATATACGGCTGATTAACTATAAGCAATCGATGCAAGCTACCATAGAAATCATTTTTTATTCATCGCCCGCCATCGAAAAATTGATGTAAATTTAAGCTAGTGCTTTCTACTCTCGTTGATTACATTTCAAGCAATGAAAAAGTTAACTGACTAATTGTTCCTAACTACGAAACTCCGAATGGAATCGATACAACTGAAAATGGAATTCACATTTTGGTAAACCATTGACCATTGATTAATTAATCGTGGGATCCACTGGCGAGTTCATGATCAGAAGGTGTGATTACTGTTATGACCAGTCTGTATCCTCAATGCATTCGATCGATGATATTCGTATATAATTCAATTGTGATTTGTCATTTAAATTAGTATTATGTGTCTTTTAGGACTTATCTTGATTAGCATAAACAATTGCTCTCCGATGCTTTCAGTTCGATCGGTGTATCCTTGAGAACTACTTCTTGCACTACAGGTTATTGAAAAAATATATTAAGGAAAACACAAAAAAAATAAACGAAGATCAAATCATGAAAACAATGTGACAATGCATGGAATGAGACAATTCAATGATATCAAAATATAGCGAGAAAAAAATGGAAGAGAGTAGAGGACAATTCAACGAACAAGAAAGAGGAAAGGCAAATAATGGTAATTTCATGTGAGACACAAGAAACTTTCGAATATGGAAAAATGACGAGTTCGTTTCACATTTGGTATAGAATCAAAGGATACTGTCTTCTGGAGGCTTGTTTTCCGTGGAATCCATGCCTGGCAAAGCCGCAGCGACTCTTCTGAATAGCTATGTGAAGCATTCATATTGAAATAATTTGGTATATGAAATAATGGCGGACATATCGAAGTACTTACCTGCTTGACATTATATCCTGCTTTAGCACTAGTCTCAATGAACATTACATTCAATTCCTTGGCTTTGCGCTCGCCGTCTTCCGTCGAAACTTGTCGTTTATCACTCAAGTCTGTTTTATTACCAACTAGCATGATAATCACGTCACTACCACGCTCTGTTCGAACATCATCAATCCACTTGGATGTTTGATGGAATGAATTCGCATCTGGATTGTATGATTGAATCCACATTAGTTCAAAATGATTACCAAATCCATAGATAAGGTGCAGTACATAATTCACAGTTGATAGAAATTAATAGTCCATTTACTCACTAGTAATGTCGTAAACCACGACAGCAACAGTCGAATCTCTAATATAACTTGGAATTAAAGAACGAAATCGTTCTTGTCCGGCTGTATCCCACAATTGCAATCTAACAGTCCTATCTTCAAGATACATTGTCTTGCTCAAAAAGTCTATACCAATTGTAGCCTGGAATAACATATGAAAATAAAATTGTTGCATCGCTGAAATTGTGAGCATTGATGTCATTGTGATATCACATTAATAATTTGTCCAATGTCTACATTACCTGATAGGTGTTATCGAAACTATCATACATAAATCGTGTTATAAGAGAGGTTTTCCCCACTGTGAACATAAGAATTGTCATTATTGGTGTATACAAATATGAGATGTTAATTGTGGAAGGAAACATCGTTGACATATCAACACCAAAAAAGGAGTGAATATGCTGTCATGAAGGCAGTATGAGATTGAACTATTCAGAAGGTTGGTGAACGACACTGTGAATACGCGTAGGAGAAGAGAAAAATTGGAATCAAGAGTGAGAAGGATAGAGTGACAAGTGAGAAAGAATGAGAAGTAGGGGGAGAAAATTGCAAGACAGCGTTGCAATATCGATTTATAACCTCGCATGGCAGATGAAGAATGAATATGATGATATACACGACCACCGAAAAGAATAATGAACATCAAGGGAACATCAAAATGCACATTAATTCTGAAAATATCGATCGGAAGAAAATTATTGTAGAACAATGCTCACCACTCTGTTCACCGAGAAAGACAAGCTTGAATTTCCGTAACGGGTTGCCAAAGTCACCCGATGACGACATTTTAATCACTTAACTGATTGGAACAATCGCAGTTTATGAATTGAAGTTAATGTTTATATCTGCTATTGGCAAGTATAAAACATTTATTACGCGATGAAAACTGAGCAACTTGACAGATCCCACTGACCACTCCTACCCGTCCGTGTCACAGCCGCCACGTTTGACTGGGAAGTGACGTCATTGGTCGGACAACATTTTGATTCGCAACAATACATGTTATGAGTACATATATATAGAACCATATGGATAGATGCGCGTAGCGTTACCCATAGAAATTTTTTATTCATTATGTTATATTATATATCCAACTATAGTTAGAGTTTATCCCTTGATAACTACCAAATTTTTGAGATAGGTAGACACAGAGAAACGACTATCATAAAAATCACTTCAAATCATGTGTATAATTATATTAATTTACATGTCACAGGCATTTTTGTACACATTTATAATCCCTCTCCTTCTAACACACAATCTTATTTTTCATTAACCTATTGACGATGAGGTCGATTATTATTCTGATTTCTGTAAGGGTCTTCAACTACAAGTGAGTGACAAGCAAGATCGTAACCAGTACGATTAAATCTGAATGAAAATAGTGAAAAGCAGATTGGAAATAATAATGTCATTATTAAATTCTTGACAATTGATCGACCTAGTGCCAAAGGTAAACCCAAGTCTGTGCCTGGTGAAACAAATACCACTTCTCCATTTTCATGGTGATTGACAGGTGTTATACTGCGACATTGGACAACTCGTAGTCCCATGACTGTTTTCCCTGGAGTTGCACCTCCGACACGTCCATTTACACCATGTTGCAACCACAATGCCTATAATGCAGGTTGTCAATCAACTTTATAGGTGCAAGCATCTTGGTGTTAACAAAACAGATATTCACCTCGAATATACACACTATAAAACGATGCATTAGTTCCCAGACTAAAATTCGTGAAGCAACCTCCATGGCCAATTTATAATCAACAATACGCAGGCTCGTTTGCAAAGTATCCAGGGTATACGGCTCCATATTCCTATTGTAATTCATTCGAAAAATTGTAGCTCCACATCATCATTTTCAATAAGCAATATACTCACATAGCAGCAAAAATATCTAACGCAACGAACGTTATTATTAGTTTCAATACGAATAGCATAATTGAGTCGATTAATTCCGCCACAAATCGTTTCCAAATTGGCGGTATATGATATTCGAACCCTGTAAAATTATTGTAGTTGAAGCCGTGTCTGAGTAAATGTCCTTAGATACTGAAACTTTCAGAATGAAAATGAACATTGAATTCCATTATGCTGGGGGAACTGGAGGAACATAAAAATTCAACCGAAACATTGAATTGATGAAGGCGATATGATTTGTGAATATTTGTTTAAACTACTGAAAATTTTTTCGCTTCTTTCTACCTTCTGGTCTACCAACTGGATTTGATGCATTAGTGTTCCCGGAAGTCGTATCTCTATCCAACTGATTATTTCGCCAAGTTGGTGAACTCGATACCCTCAATAGATTATTCGTCAAAAGAGACTGATTGATATTTGAAACTGCAGGTGAAATTGCTGCACCTGCAACATCACTCATTTCCAATTGATGCGGAGGAGAGACCAATTTTATCGAAGAAAAGTAATTCACCATAAATTATTACGTTACCATGTGTCTGTGGCAATAATTGACCAGACATCAAATAATATGGGAACATTGCAGCGACACTCTGCCAAGCATAAGCTTCCTGTAACCATTTTTTTAATTTCTCAAAATACTCTGCTCTCGCTTTCTCCATGTTTTGACTTCGATTGTTTCCTTCACAGTGTTTGATCTTATTCGACGTATCATCAATCATCGCCATCTGATGATTTACGAATTTGAATCAATTGTCGATTAATGGAATGACAATCAGTTGTCAATCCAACACCCATATGTATTTCAAAACCCTTACCTGTTGCGATTTGATATAGTTATGTCATAACAGAGGAATGAATTGTGACTAATAATTTCAATTAATTACTTTCATGCAATAAAACCCCACACAAGATTTGCGTCTACCATAACGTTTCCAACTATATGCGTCATCAAAACAAAGATCGCAGGGTTCGCCGAGGCACAAATTAATTTCTATACACAACATATGTACACATGCATAAATTAAATGCGCGACTGCATATATAAATCCACACATATAAAATGGGAGAGTATATATAGAAATGTTTATAAATGTATATATAGCTATAGTGCTCATCAATGTCAGGTGTGACCGTCGTGTATGACAGTCATTTGTAAACACACCTTTATAACTGTTCCCATGACTAGAAAGGTTGATTTCAAACAGTCCTTCGACTATTCACTTTTGGAAAGCCTGTCATAGAGGAAGTTCCTAGATGAATAATATAGAGAGCGCCATGAAAAAATACTCTTAGTTTTCATGAATATAGAATGCACTAGTGTAGAAGAGTGATAGTCAAATGTCCGTTCGAGTGCATGGGAGGAGACCTAGCGGTGGCACTTGAATACTAAAAAATACACTGGGAATAATAGGTATTTCGATTAGTGGTCGCGTGGCAGCACTGCATAGTAGTGTCCTATAGTGGTAAGTACGAGCTGGTCTAGGTCGATGTAAGTAATAATCACTCTATATTCCATATATATTTTATGGCTCTATGCTAGCAGTTTATGATTACTATAAGGAGTCATACGGATACTGAATTTTCCGTTCATCGTCACAGCAGTCACACAGAGAAAACATCTGTTATCATCCAATTGTCCGAATAATTTCTAATTCAGTGCGGTCACAAAAACAAATTTCCACTGTTATGAGACTTGAGGTGATTCCGATGAAGATTGAACTGGAGAAAGCATTTGTGTTAAACCAATCATTCTGGGTCTTTGAATAGGGTGTGGGGCCCCTCCCCGCTTCATTCTCTTGACGCCAGGAAACTTTGGGTAAGTAATATTGTTTTTTTGTTGTTACCAGGATATTCCTCTTTCATATACATAGCATTGAGTGAAAATCCGTCCTATTTTTCTCAGAAAATTAACTCGAATTGCTATAGCAATATTATATGTCATAATATCCAAAATTCTTTAATATTTCTCATTTTATACCGCATGTAAAATAATGTTGAATTGACACTCAGAGGGAAAGTTGATATACCTCCCACAATGAGCATTGATGATATACCGTCAGTCTCATTATAATCCTTAATGATCAGTCAATCAATTCGATGTCTTCATTTGTGAAAACTATTGACATATTTACATGTAAACTTATTATCCCATTTACATTACAACACGACACACTCCAACGTGCAGGCATACTGCACCCATCCATTGAGTCAATAGCGTTGGAATTATTATTAAATAACTTCAGTATAAACGATGTACGATCTCAGATACTTTAATTGAAAGACCCCGAACTAGATAAATCGACACCTCAATTCTCTGGAATTATGCAAAAAATTCCCATTCATTCCCTTTCAGTTGGTTGTGCTCTGCCCCTTGTCGATGCAGCTCATTTTCTCGGGATTCATGCTTATTAAAACACTGCTTCAACACCATCCAGCGAATTTAGTCATCAACGTCGTACTTCATCTAACCTATGTACATTCATGTACACTGCTACATGCAGTATCAGTTCTTACCCAGGGACTCTGGCACATTCGCAACCAAGACGCTGCCGCCACGAATTGATTCATCATGATATGAACTTTGATTCTACCTCTTAAATTAACTCAGAATAATTGCACGCTCCTCGTGCAATAACGAATTATACCTGACCAAGTTCGAAATTTTCGCGTCGCAATATTGCACTATAGGATCGTTTGTTGAACACCCAATAACTTGAATGGAGAATTAATGGTCGCCTGTCAATGAAAATTCGACCATGATTTATGGGGTAATTTTCACTTTACCAAACCAGACTGGAATCGCTCATTACTATCTTCCGAAACATTGTCAACCTTTGTCTGACTGCTACAATCCACAGGAAAATTCTGCGAGTGTTCATATATATATATATAT